>JAZHYW010034968.1:0-14022 GCA_037355805.1 Ixodes ricinus | reverse complement strand
TTACCGTATACGCGAAAGACATTTTTCCTAAACCTTTTGCGCTTCGCTCAAGAGAAAAGCAAAACAAATGAATGGAAACGAGGAGTGCTACCGCGGACCGTGACGGTACACTGGTTCACCGACGACGAACCGAAAAAAACCACTGCGAGCCATCGTAGCCAATCACACGCCGCGCGATGTCACATGACCTTCGGGAGGGGCGCAGCAACGCCAGGGCTGGGCAGTATTGCCATACAAATGCATCGCGCTAGTATCTTAGAGATTATTTCCAGTATCTCTATCGCTGTACCGAGATACGTTTGTCAAAGGTATATGTATTTCAGTATTAAAATACATTTGCAATGTATTACATGCATCGCGACACTCTGCGCTGGCTTAGGTATCATTGCTACATTTGTTGTCGAAATTAAGTGTCGGTTTATTTATGATGAAAACCGCTTTTTTGCAAGGAGTCCCAGAATTTCCAATAAGAGCGCAGCGCATATTCCCCTCTACAGGGGAAAGAACTTGTTGCCTTGTGTATTACAAGTGGTAACTAACATTTTAAAAAAAGAAAAGAAAAAACTATGGTTAATTTAAGAATGATCACTTGCAAGAATAGAAGGATAAACCCTTCCCAGAAAGTGCTCTATTCTTAACGCTCTAGCAGAGAAAATGCTCTAAACTAGGCCAGTGGAGAAGAGGACTTCATCAGTCATGAACAGTAGATTACATTAGAAGGGGCTTATCTCCCTGCACGGAACTTGTTCACGTCTCACGCAGACTAGGTCTGGCTTCGTGTTCTGATCTTTTTGTCCTAAGTTACACAGAAGCACTTAAGACGTCAGTTTGAGACGAACACTCACAACAAAAGAGGGTTCATTTCAGGTAAACGCCCTTTGCAAGCACAACAAGCTGTCGTTCGCCTCTTGAATTCACTGGGGGCAAAAACGTATTTTTTACATTTAAGATTGTGGTTGTAGATAGATGAAGGGTGAATGTTGAGGGAAGGTGCATATACTGGCATAAAGAAAGGAGTACGAGCACCATATTTTGCGTTCGCCACAAGCTGCACCCTCCCCATCTACCACTGCTCGGGGAAAAAACATTTCAGTGTATCTGTCTTGCGGAATAGTTTGTTTGCCGTTTTCGCAGAAGTATCTCGGGGATATTCCGTTTTGCATTCCGGAATACTTTTAGGGTATCTCTGCCCACCCCCGAGCGACGCTTCCGGCGCATAATCACGTCTATACGGAGATAAACTGAGGAAGATGGGAAGATGAGAGCACGTGAGGACATCAGAGTGCAGAGCCCCGATCGGAGGGATGGGGGGTAGACCCAAAGGATAGCTGTCGCTGCCCATACTCACTATGAGGACGCGTTCGAAAGCTGAACGCCGGCCTCCGGTGTCAGAACTTGAGACTCTGTGCGAGGAGCAGACGACACACTTGCTCGTTCTGATTGGAGGGAGACGGCAAGAAGATACAAAGGCAGTTAGCCCTAGCGTCTACCCACAAATCCTTCCAATCAGAGCTCGACGATCGTGACGTCACCGCCTCCTCTCCTCTTCTCCTCTTACTCAGTTTCTCTTCGTGTTCGTTCACAGCTCTAGCTTGGCTAAGTTGGATGGTATGTGACGAGAAACTGAGGGAGAGAAAATGAGAGCGACGTAGACAAAGGAAATTTACGTTGCCTTCTGTCTCCTTATTGCACTGGTCAAACGGCATTGAGAGACGCGTTCCGACGAGTGCTGTGGATGACTTTAAAGGCAGTTAGCTTTAGATCTACTCACTAATCATTCAAACCAATGTTCGGCGTTCTGACGACCTCGCACGGTCTCGTATCCTCCTCTGCCGCAGTTTCTCGCCGCATAGCGTCTGCTGCGGTCCAACGTGAGGTATAGACGTGCGTCATTTCTATGTGGGCGCAGCTGCGATATCAAAAGTCGAAACACAGAGAGAAGAGGGTCGTCTACTTTCCGTGACCATTTTCCCCAAGATCCAACCGCGATGCTTTTGTGTGTTTCAGTATGGTTTTCTCTCTTCTTTTTGTATCCCATGTTCTTTGGCCGTGGAGCAAACAGAAATGCGCGGCACAAGAACGCATTTGGGAGGCACATTGCGTTTGAGGTGCGCAGATAAAGCTGTCGTTCGATACAATTTTGTGAATTCAAATCGCCTAACCATGAGTGCGATGTTCTGTTTTTGCGATTGTGTGTGCGACTGCGCGTGTACCGTACGTCAGCTATCGTTACGATGTTCCGTTTCCTGTGGATTTCTTTGTGCTCCTTCAGCCGTGAGGATCACTACCTCAGTCTTATATGAGGCAGATGTTAAGCTGTTGCCCTGCATTTTTGTATCATTCTTATTAAGCAACACAAAAATATTTATTTCTAACTATAGCTCGTTAAGAAACTTGGCCCCAACAGCTTTAAATATATATATATATATTTCAGTTAATTTTTGGTGCTGTTCTATTTCCTTTTATATTTTTGTACAAATCAAGAAATACCCAAGTTGAAGCCTTGATTGTCTCCCTGACATATTATTTCATTTCAGTTTTTTATTTCATTTATTTAGCTCGAAGACATCCTACGGATGCAATGCATGAGCGATGATTTTACAATGAAGGAAAAAGCACACTATAAAAATTAACTCTATAAAGAAAACAAGAACGACATAGTAAAAAAGTTCACATTATCTGGTCCAAACATGGTACCACAACATCATTCACATTCAAGCATAATCAAGATTGCAAATTTTCAAGTTCAAAAAGTCAAAAAGCTTATGGTAAATCTAAGAGGGAAAATCCATGAAAAACAACAGAAACAAAGATCGCGTCAGAAATTCACGTTGGCTGGTCCACTCAGAGCACAACATTATTTGCCACGCTCAATGATTCCGAGTTTTGGAGTACATTTTAAAACATATGTTCACACATCTTTCTAAACAACACACTCATCTTGTTCGGCTGTATCAGATTCTAGCAGGGTGTTCCAGTCGGAAATGCACAATAAGAACGGGGATGAAGAAAACAAATTAGTACGAGCTGCATAAGGTTCCACTTTCTGTGCGTTATCAATTCTGGCTGAAATATGAACTGCTACAGAATGACTGTTTGAAGGTGGAAGCACTGTAATACAAGACGATAAAAAAAACACAAACGAGAAATCTTTCTGCGTATCTCTAGAGGAGACAAACCGATATTTTGGTTTGTGCACGTAACGCTGGTAGCTAGGATACGAATAATTCCCAGAGATAAATCGCACGGCTTTGTTTTGCAGTGCTTCAAGACTTTTGACTATGTAATTTTGATGCAGATTCCAGATTATATTTTCGCATTCAAGCTTGGGGAGTACGATAGTTTCATAAGGCAAGCAGACGCGTACCCTGAGGTGTCTGGTGCAATGTACGCCTTAGAGAGCCAAGTTTCTTTGGTGCGATTTGTTTGACATGGTTGATGTGTCCGTTTCAAGTTAAATTAAGCGTAATGTGAATGCCTGAGTACATATATCACGTGGCAACTTCAGGTTCAAGAGAAAGCATGCTGTATTGGATCTATTTCACATCTGACTTTTTGGTGACTGGGATTTGGCAACAGTTTGTAGTATTGATGTCGAGTTGCCATTTCACGCACCATGTACAATTTTGTCAAGGTCATCACTCTAGGGCGGGACTATCATCCAAGTTGGCTATTTTCCGATATGAAACGCCGTCGTCCGCAAACAACCCGATGGCGGACGCTAAAGTTGATGGAAAGTCGTTTATGTATATGAGGAATAGGAGGAGTTCTATTACGCTACCCTGTAGGGACACCTGATGTGAAGCGGACATTGGAATGAAAGTGTGTTATGTAGTCCCACTGACTGCGTTCTGCCGCGTAAAGAGACTGCTATCCAGTCTATAATAAAATAGTCTATTTGTAGGTGTGAAAGCTTTAGCAGTAAGCGACAATGCGGAACTGTATCGAATGCCTTTGCGGAGTTGTTGAAGATGACGTCAGTCTGGATGCCAGCATGGGTGTTGAAGTGCAGATCAGTGATAAATTCGAAGAGCTGAGTATTGCATGAGTTGTTTCGTCTGAAGCCATGCTGATTCGGGAAAAAGTGTAGTCATTTCTGTCCAGGTGATCCATGATAGTTGAAAAAATGGCATGTTCCATCACTTTGCACGGGACGCTCGCAAGGGATATAGGACGGTAGTTAGAGGGGTCCGATTTTATGTCCGATTTTGAAATTGGTTGAAACGATAGCGAAATTCCAATCAGTTTGGACGATACCTGTGTTAAGACTGCTGAAAAATGTAGAAAGAAAAGAACAGACGCAGAATTATCTACAATTCTTAGTATTTTTGAAGATATTCCATCGTCACCGGCAGCGCAGTGGGACGGGAGCTTATCGATAGTTTTGGCTATGACGCTGCTTGTAAATGAAAGTGGAACCGTGGGGGCGAAGGAAGAGGGAACGTCTCCTGCGTGAGTACCGTCGAAAAAAAGCTGTTCACCGCATGTCCCGTATCACTGTCGCATAATCAGTCATCCTCATGGTTTGTAAAGAGTGGACTACATCGGGTTCCACTAGGATAGACAATTTTCAAAATTTGCGGGAATCCTTCATTAATACCTGTGACAATTTATCTGCGAAAAATTCCTTTTTCACTTTTCTTTTCTTTTTTTATATTTTATGATTAAAAACTATGTTCTGATCAGTTACCCTTCCTTTTAGTTCTTTTCGCCCTCTGAAGTAGCCTTCTTTTGTGTAACATGCGGCATAATGCATTTGTGAACCACGGCGATAGCGAGTCTGATCCAACAGTAATGTTTTTGGAATATTGATTGACACTAATTTGTAAAGTTTGTTTAATTGAAGTCCAGTTTTCTTCTACTGAGCGACCTAAATGATGGTGTATGAAATCTTGTAGAAAACGATCCAGCGGCAAATTCATAGCATCAATATTCGCCCTGGCATAGTTAAAACTTTGCTTGCGATTATTTTCTCGCTTTCCAAAAAAAAATGTTGTTTGAACGTGGACAATTGCATGATCGCTAAAGAAGTCGAGAAGACTTGTGGCGCTTACATGGTTCCTATTGTTAACAAGAAGTATACCTAAAATCGCGTCACCGCCGGTAAGGGAGTTTACAAGTTGGTGCAATCCGAAACAGCCTACCAAGGCAAGAAAATCACTGCACCTTGCGGGATTTGAACACTGCGTGGACAGGCTGGGTGTCGGCCAGTCGATTCCAAGGGAAGTAAAATCACCTGCTAGTATTAGATCATCATTCGGGAAGGGATTCTGTTAAGTGCCCCAAAGAGCTATACATGACGTCATGAAAGTCACTTATATTTGAATTTTGCAGACGATAATAGGCACCAATTAATGACCTACGATAACCCAGCTCAAGACGTACCCAGTGGGTTTCGAGCACGGAGTCGGAAGATATTACTGTTCATTTTAGATTGGACTTTGTAGCAATCAGTACACCGCCACCCCTTGCGCTAAGGCGATCTTTTCGGTATGCATTGTACTCGTTGCTGAATGTCAGCTCCTTATCGTCTACGCACGATGTCAACGACGTTTTGGTTCCTATGATTACGTCGGTAGGAACACATTACTTTAACCGGTAGGAATACATTACCGATAGGAATACATTACTTTTACGCTAGACGGGCTTCTATTAATTTCTTTTAAAATTTATGTTATTGGTTCTGGGGTAGAAGGTCAATCAAACATTACACGCATATCATCAAATAAGAATTAAGTAAACTTAACATAAAAAACAATGTCAATAGTACCACCGGTAAAGGTTTTAAATTTTAGATTTGTAGAGGAACAATCATTTTATCGTTTTATTCTCTAGAGGACCGACTCTTGCCAAAACATTACCCCAGACAACGGTATTATTGTACTTTTTCTGCACGTTAGGTCTCGGAACTCGCCTGACTCAGGTGATGAGAACATAGCATCACGAAACCAATATGTTTGTACTTTCTTTGTACCCAGCAAGCATTGTCAAATGCGTTTTCTCGGGAAAGTCAGCAGCTACGTTAAAGGGCGTGCATCGCCCGTCTCATCTCGCCGGACGTCCAATTCGCCCGGAAAAGTTCCTCATGGGCTCTCGAACCAGGGTAATTTGATCGACGTTTACACCAACAGAACAATCTTCCTCAATTTCGTCTTTTACGCTTTCTATAACGCTTGTGCTGACGCAGTCTTGGAAAACCGCGATCGCTCGAGGCAAGAAAATTTGATTTTCCCAAAATGTCTTTGCCTGATACGTTGCTAAGTGCTCTGAGTCCCACAGAAAAATATCAAACTGATATCTTAACTAACGTTGTTCAGTGTCCACCATTGCGTAGTTATTTGTTTCTTTACACTACTCTACTTAAAGCGATTGTAGGGTCGGAAAGACTTGTTGTGAAACATGCATTTCAATAACATAATTTAATGAGATGACGGTATAGTATCCGCAGATAGAGCGAGATACAGTTATTGATAATTCGAGTCGATATATCAATGGGCATGCATGGCTTAGTGAATAATAACAGGCGACATGTCGACTGTCCTACTTACCAGCGTAGCTTCCTATACCCCTTTTAAAAAAGAAAGCTTTCCAACAAAAAAGTTTAAAATCATATTTTGTATAAAGTGCGCGTGAAAATGATACATAATGAGTGACAGGAACCAGGGCCATGCAGAAATGCCCTAGGACGTAATCATAAATATTGTGAGGATTTATTGTAATTTCAGTGCCATCACCAAACATAACTGTTACCAACGCGCTTGTGGAGCAAACTCGCGTGCTCGCTCTCCCGCTCTGGCACATAAACAACGTCATCGGTTCGAACAACTTTTTTAATTTTACCAGTCTGATACGCCGGCGAAGGGTCATCAGAATATAACCACTGGGATACAGGTTGCAAAGAAATCTAAAAACTCTTATATTTATACACTTTTATAAACAAGGTACCGCGATACGCATACAAAACACATTTGAAAAACAGTCAGAACGTATTTGGAAATGTAAATACAGGAAGACATTGTCTTGGTCTCGAAAGCTCTTCTTACAGCTGGTTGGATGCGTGTGCTAGTGTACACGAAGAATAAAATATCAATATGGTTTTGACTAGTGGGAACAAATATACCACACATATTTTCAAATGAACGATGAAGGACTCACGTTAGCTGAACCCTGAATTTCTAAGTTGATGTTTTCACGCACGAAGTAAAACTTTCCGGAGAATTACTATTTTACGTTTTGCGTGGTGGCAAGGAAAGAAAGTGATTGTTCAATGGGTTGAAAAGCACTTCCTATTAAAAGTAAAACGCCTTCTTTTGTGTGTTATTTGTTTCTACTTTTTTCAGACAAATTCGCCTACACCTATTTTTGTCTACTTATACTCCCGAACCACCTTAAAAAAAAACATACCACGCTTTTGCCTAATCTTGGCGTCTTTTTCAGCAGTAATTTAACAAGCATTGCTCGAATTGCACGTTTTTCAACGCCAGCGCACTTCCTTTTTAAGCCACTCGATTCTTCAATTCTTCCGAAAAAAGGCAAAATAAATAACTTATGGCATTGAATTTACCACTAAAGTTTCCTTCGTTAGCATTATCACTTTTCTTTTATATTCTCGTGTTTTTTTTTTTGTTGCACTCTAACTACTCCGATTACAACCTCGGTCAATGGAATCATTTTGCTTTCCTCTTAAAACACGCGTAGCTCAAGGGCTCTTTGGTAGGGTCGACAGCCTCACTTCTTTGAAGCCAGGAGGATTTCTTCGATTTTTAAGTTCAATCATACATTCGACGCATTGGCCCTCCAGCGCCAGCATCGCCAGGCACGCTCCCTGCATAGTTTCGTTCTTTTATGGTTATTTTGAAAGCTTTCCAAGCTGGCGAAGTCTTCTTGAAGCGTCTCGACGGGCACCCTCCTGCTTATTTTTTTTTTAAATTTTGTTTCTAGGTTGTGTGGTTTCGGTGCTCGCGGCGAGGGCATTGGGCATCCGACCACGCTTCAATCACTTTCTTTCAAGGGTAATTTGAAGTTTGCTTAAAGAAATTCTATTCTGCATTAAGGCTGAAATAGCTATACTTCCAGAAGGGAATGATGAGAATACAGAATTTGCTGAAAATGGGTGGTTCGCAATGTTCTTTCGAAAAACAATGACCTCCGTGTCTGAAATCTTGGTCACGCCCCCTCTATACCTTCCCGCAGCCTTCCAAAGTCGTATGTGCGGAAACGATTAAAAAATCAGCAGAAAGGGTAACTCCTGGGGCACCGTCGTTACGGTAGCAAAAAAAAGTATTCGGTAAAGTAAGGAACCCAGTAAGAGAAGAAAAATAGTTCAAGGATGCCAACCAAGACGAAATAACTGAACAAAACTAAGGCTATAGCTAAAGTTTGCGCGATAAAAGCAGGTCGATAATGTGGACAAGGCCATCATTGGAAGGTGCTTGCGATATCTTGCGCGATATATAACGAGTATAAAAAGAAGAAAAATCACGATACAACGCATGTAGTCAGAACGCATGTAGAATGGTATCGAAAGAATTTGTAAGGGACGGAAACGTTGCGTGCGAAAATAAACTACGCCACAGGACTTACAATAATAAAAAAGATATATTTGGAGCGGTGCTGGAGGCAAGGTCTTTTGAATGGCATTCGCTTCTATTTACAGAGCGCTTCAATGAAGCCTCACCAACGACAGATGCTACCATTCGTATATTAAACTTTATAAAAAAGAAGATATCGACGAGTAGGGACAACGGTCCGCGGTTGACCGACTTCCTTCCCATTGTGCTAGGGCAACACCTCCCTGGCCCAACCGGGAAAAAAATGCTTTGCCTTTGATTTTGCTTTTTCTTTCTCTTATCGTTGTTAGAGCAAAGAAGAAGAATAAAAATGATATGATAAAACTGGCACCGCTTTTTCTATAGTGTTCTGAACATTTATGTTTGTTTATAATTCTGTCTTTTATGCGTGTTTGGAGTATTTTGTTGTGTTTTTGTCTGGCTCACTAAACAGACACCCGTTAAAATGATTTTTACGAAAAGAATGGCGGCCGTAATTAAAACAGTTTTGTTCCCAACATAACTTTGTTCATTTCCGTGTTGTTTTGTGGCAACTTGGAAAGTTGCCACAAACACGGGAATGTTACGGAATACTTGAAAGTAACCATAAAAATGCAAGTGAAAAATGAAACTTATAGATGTGTGTGTGTGTGTGTGTGTGTGTGTTTTGTAGTCTTGAAAATTTTAATGAGCACATAAAGCGTACCGTGGTTTTGTAGAAATTTTGCATCTATATGACCACTGTAGGTTTCGTGAATTCGTGAGAGTTCTGACAGGAGTTTCGTGATCTGACTATTACACAGCAGCCCAATAACTGAGTTGTGGAAAATAGCTGCCACTTTTATGCAACCTTAAAAAGAAAATAAAGACATTCCTTGCAGAAAAAATCGGCCCGACCAGCTGCTTTTCAATAATGAGTGACTTTGAAAATTGGCATTCTGTTTCGACTAAATAAGCTGAATATATGGTGTTGCAAGGCGAAAGAGGCCTGATTTGTTATGTGGACACTGACATCAAAAGATTCGGATCAAAATTGCAATAATTTGAAATACACCTACAAAACAATAATTGAAAACACTTCCCTCGCTGTGCAAAACTCCGTGATGGGATTGATGCGAAATTATCTATATTGTTCAGAATAGAAATTTTTAGTGACCTTCGGAAACAAGTTTGAGAGCGCTTTTATGTCCTTGACGGGAATTGCAATATAATAAAAACGACATTATTGCGTGTTTTGTTTTTATAATTTCATTGTCATCATAAGTTGGCAGAGGCGCGCTAAGGTATGACAACCTCACGCTAGTGATCCTCATCCACAGTATTCGGGGTGGAGGAACATTCACACGAGAGCCTGGGAGTGCGAGCTGCGATGACTAAGTGCGGCTCCGAATGAACCGTTCCTTTTTACGGTGGGATGTTTTTTTGTTTTTTTTTAAATTTCATTACATGACAGTAAAGCTGTTCTTTTACTTGAACCTCCATTCGTTAGCCTGTCAGATGTACGGAGGGAGATCCGCCGTGCAGTGGGATCATAACAATTTCATCAACCACCACTTTCATCAACATCAACCTTGTGGAAATCGGAATATATGCACATGTTCCCGAATTCATGCTACTGCGATGTGGATGTGCGTTTCTAGGTTGGTTTCAATTAGAAGTCACTGGCGAGTTTTGGAATAAATAGCGTACGCAAAAATCTTTACATACGAAAAATAAAGCATCGTCCCCACGCCCGAATTAAGAACACAGTTTAGGCTCCACACAAAAGCCGTAGCAACGACGGTATTCCTTTGCTTACGACAAGCTTTCGCATGCGCTATACTAAAATTCGCTATGGACTTGCCGACAAACAGCATTGTTAGGACAAGTACAAGACATTTAAATCTGAAACAGTTCTCAAAAATCTTAGGCTTTGAGCAATTTTCATTTTTGAGCACAATGTCTTTGACGGTACGTATTAGTTTGAAGCACTGAATACCCTTGCTAACTTTGCAGACTCGAGAAGTAATCCGTTAGCAAGTAACAGATCACTTGTAATCCGTTACGTTTTCAAGTAATTTTGTAAATGCCTCGTTACGTTTTTGCGGGAGTTATTTCGTTACAAATATTGGTAGCAAATTAATTTAATTACTCGTTAATTTTTTTAAATATGAACATAATACGAAACCTGGAGAACATCAGCACACAAGATAGCAACATAAAGATAGCAAGTTCAATAAAATAAAATAAAACATCGTGAACAGGATAATGAACGAAATAAAACCACTATTTCTGTATGACGTGTCACTCGAACCACTAGAAAAACGTGGAAGGCACAAATGAATTTGAGAAAAACAAAAGATCAGGAGACAACGCTGGGTAGGCATTTCCTTCTTGATCTCATAGCGGAGATAGACGCTGCTACTCAGCATGCGCACCGCTAGCGTTGTATGCATAATTCCAATGACCATTTTCGGTCGCCGTAAGCTAGCGGGATGGCGGGTGTGGTTGCAGCCTTCGCTGCCTTGTCAGCTGACAAGTGAACGGGGTGCACCTAAATTCTTTCTCTGTAAAGGACACATGCAAAGGAAAAATAACATTTTTTTAACAGCCTAGATAGAAAAAGAATGCTATAAAACGAATTTACAGCGAGGAAAAACAAATATAAAGCTATATTTTCCGTTAAAAACGAATTTGTAGTTGGCGCTGCCTGCGGGGGCCGCCGCGGGTCACGTGGTACACCTGTGCGCCATCGCACGGCACCGCTGCCGCCTCAAAGTCGCGCCGCCGCCGCACTGCTCAGAGTGGTACGCCGCCGTTTCAACACGTTTCTCCTAGGGATGTCGCGAACCGGTTGAGGTTCAAGTTCAACCAGGTTCGACATTTTTTTTAGCTTCTTGTGAAAAGTTTGACAAAGGTTCGACTCAGGTTCGACTATGCGCGCATGCGCGACAGGCTGGCACAGTTGGCTTCGGATTGAATGATGATGGCTAAGGGATGAATTAAGGGCAGCACTGATTAGTTATTTCAGTTAAAACAGTACAAAAATTAAGTTATTAACTTCTTCAGTGATTATAATTAGTTTATTTTAATTGCACTGTTCATAAAACTAAAATAACTCTTTGCTTGAAAACGAATTCTCCAAACCTAGACATGCTTGTATCAAGTTCTGGCCACACTGTCCACGAAGTGGAACCGGTTGAATCTGGTTAAAACAATGATCTCTATTGTAGTAGGCTCAATGATTTCTATTGTAGTAGGCTGGATCGCAGACCGCGGCCTCAGCAGCTGGGGCTGAGTGTCGCCACCGGTGGCCATTGATTGACACCAGCCAATGCATGCATGGGACTTTATGGGAAGAACGAGAAAAAGTGCTGCTTCCCGTTTCTAAGCTGTTGTCGGCACTGAAACTTTTTGGATGCTTTTCAATAAGCCCGTCAAATAGCTTGCGTACACACATTAAAACTGACAGCCCTCACAGTTCTTATAAATAAAAATGTGGTGGTCGAGAGTGACTCCGCTGTAGTGCAGCTCAGTGAGACTAGTTACCTAGATTCACCAACGGAATCGGTGGCGGTTTCGTTGAGTTGGGTTTAACAGACGACGAGCTCGAAGGCTTTGCTGTGCGAATTCGCTCACTCATCGAAGCCGCTGGTCGAGATGGAACTTCTTTGTCATTCATCGACTTCTGGGCTTCTCGAGGACGGTCTCATTGACGGAAAGTTCATTTGTTTATTTACCGAGAGCATTGCCAGCTCAGCCGTAATGCTCCGGTACGTTTGATTTTTTTTTTAAATTGTTGTCTGAACGTTTGACAAATGCCGATTCGATATCCAAACACCTAACATAGGATCGCAGCACACCATAAAATACTCACTCTCCGAGTGCAGCGCACACATATGCTTCAATATTCTTACTTTTTGTGTGTTTCCCATAGACTTGTGTGCATTGCCAGGTGCCAAGCAATGGCCGCCGGTGGCGACACACGACGGGCTCCCGATCCGCGACCTAGCCTCGGCAGCTGGGGCCGAGTGTCGCCACCGGCGTCCATTGATTGACACCAGGCAATACACGCAAGTCTATGGGAGAAACGCACAAAAGTAAAAATATTGAAGCATGTACTTTGTGCTCGGAGGCGAGTATTTTATGGTGTGCAGCTATCCTTATGTCGGGTGTTTGAAGATCGAATCGGTATTTGGTCAAATGTTCAATTGCCAATTTAAAAAAAAAATCAAACGTACCGGAGCATTTTTGGCTGAGCTGGCAAGCTTGCTCTCGTAGTGGAGTAAACAAAGGAGCTTGCCGTCAATGAGACCGTCCTCGGGGAAGTCCAAAAGTTGATGAATGACCACGAAGTTCCATTTCGACAGCGGCTTTTAGGAGTGAGCGAATTCCGCGCAGCAAAACATTCGAGCTTGTCGTCTGCTAAACCCAACTGGAACGAAACCGCCACCGACTCCGCGGTAACTCTAGGTAACTCTCGCCTCACTAAGTAGCACTACATTTTTCGCACAAAATAATTATTTTTAAGAACTGCGAGGCTGTCAGTTTTAATGTTTGTACACAAGCTATTTCACGGGCTTATCGAAAAGCAGCAAAAAAAATTCAGTGCCGACAACAGCTTAGAAACTGGGGAAATGGCACCTCTGCTCTTCCAACAAAGTCCCAGGCATTGGCTGGTAGTCAATGAATGGCCGCCGGTAGCGACACTCGGCCCCAGCTGCCGAGGCCGCGGTCCGCGATCCAGTCGACTATAATAGAGATCGCGGGTTAAAGGTCGAAGGTTCGTCGAACCGGTTCGCACCAGTCGAAACCCAAAAGGTCGACCTAGAATCCGGTCCTGCAAAAGTTCGCAACACCCCTACTTTCTCCACGCAGCCGCCGCCGCCGCCGCGCAAGATAGTATGTCCGCGGCGCTGCCGCCTTCATCTGACCGGCGCACAGGTCTATCACATCTGCTTAGCGCTTCTTCAGGAGCTTCCTTTGGGCTCCTGAAGACAGCGTAAAATAATTTCGTAAAATGACGGAACGTCTGTCGCCCACATTACGGACAGCTATCCGCAGGAAATACGAAGGCTCTCCGCACTAATTAACGAAGCACTATAGCTTTCCGCCTTATATAAGGCCAAAGCTACGAGCCTTGCGTAACTCCTGCACCTCCGATATAACAGGCGACTCCCGGCAGTGGTCTAGCTCTGCAAGGGGTTGTCACTTTTTGGCTCTAAAAGTTACCTATTAATCTTCGTTTTTTGTTGCACTTGAAACAAAGATGAATAAGTAACTTTTAGAGACCATAGGAAGCTTCCGAAAGAGAGCAAGTACCACGTGATAAATGGCGGCCAGTGACGCTGAGAAATAGCGACCACTTTTCCGCGGCGCTCGCGGGCGCCAACTACAAATTCGTATAGCGCCGAAAATATAAGTCTAAATTTTTCTTTTCGTTGTGAATTTGTTTTATGACTTCCTTTTCCCATCCAGGCTGTTTAAAAAAAAA
>JAZHYW010034967.1:0-59654 GCA_037355805.1 Ixodes ricinus | reverse complement strand
GAGGGCCTTGTTGGTTGCCAATGTTCTGAGCGGATGTTACCTTCTATAAATATGCGTGGTTCAATGCAAGCTTTTAGTTTCTTCGAGATAATTGTTAATACAGTACTATAAAAAAAGGAACCACAAAGAACTAAAATACGCTAGGATTACGAACCCCATCGCCGAAATCGTACATCGAGAAAAGTATTATAAGGACCAACACAACAAAAATACATTTCCGCCGAAAGTGAAAGTGACAGAATCGCGGAAGTATCTCTCATGCACTGCAAGATGTATTATCTTTATCGTATTTTTCTTATTCAAACGCCAAGGCAGACGTCGGAAACACACAAAAACGATAAAACAAAACAAAAGGAGACGAAAAGCTGCTAACATCAGAAGAAACGGAGCCCGACTTCTGCAAACAGAAGCAAATGGACCGGAAAGTCATCCAGCTACAGAACGGCAGGAACCGTCAGGGGGATCATAACGGTTAGCGGTAACGGCCTCTCGTTTGCCGTGCGTATGGGCGTGTAAAAAACTCAAGCTCCAGAAGACAGCGAGGTTGACGTGATAACGACCTCGACACTGCGTCATGAAAAACGACAATTCTGGGGTGTCCGCCGAGGGTCGTAAAAAACGTACTGTATGGCCCGTTTATTTTGAACCCAAAATCGTGGATGTGTATCGAGGTCCAATATTATTAATTGCCGTTCCAATTTTTTTTTTCGTTCTTTTAGGTTTCGTACGTTCCCAAAAATAGCAAGAAGTAAATCTCGCAAAATGCAAATAAAAAAATAAATCTTTCAGTAAGAACACGCCTGTCAATCACGCGTGTAGTTCTTACATTTCGAGTTAAAGTAATATTTAGCTTGTCAAGACTGGAGCTTCATCTGGTTTGGTGGAGCATACTTTCAAACTGTGGCGAAGAGCGCAAACAGAAGTCTAACCAAGCTAAAGGAGTTCGCTCACAACGGTCCTGTGTGCGTGCTTCTTTCTTTCGTGGCCGACTTTTTGTGTACGCGGTTGACACCGTTTGTAAGCATGTTCCACCTACCAGCCCAAGTTTCAGTTTTAAAGGGACACTGACAGGATATTTATGCTCGCCAAGGTTTTTATTTTAGATGTCACATGAGAGCCCAACTACCCAGAACACTATTTGCGGCTCGAAATTCGTTCTCGTACCGCCCGAAAACCGCTTACCGAGAACTGGTCGCGCTCACTCTCTTCTTCATGGTCACGTGCCGTTTTTTTTGGTTTAGACACAACCACCAAAAATAATGTCGTGGGTCATCGAAAGCACACACTCAATACTAAAAATATGAAACCCATTTTTTGTGGCTTCTAAAAAGCTGCAAATACGTTGATTAAAAAAAAAGCACTGTTATGTGATTTTTGGTAACTTTCTCCTCCTCTGTATTTCTTCTTTCTCCCCAGTCCAGTTTCGGTTTCTGTTTCGAGCAGTTTCGTTTTTTTACTTTGTTAAAAATATACGTGACGCTGTAACAAAATATTTATTGGGTAGTCTTCTGACACCATAATAGATCGCCTGGCACTACATAAACAAAATATTTTTGGGGTGTCAGTGTCCCTTTAACAATTTGCACTTTTATGTAAACTGCTTTAATTCTTTCTTGCATGCGCTGTTCTCACCGCATAAAAGTGCAGACAATTAGTTTATTTTTTCGAGGCAACCACATGACTTCAGGGATATTTTAGCGTATTCCAATGGGAAAACATTTTTCTAGCCATCGTCTAGCTCCATACACAAGACGGAAAGGAAGGTGCAACATTTTTAGTAGCTTCTTTACAACTCCACTTTTTTCATAGAGATTCAAGAGCTCAAGACAAGGAAACAGATGCTCATTTGTGTCTTGCCTCTATGTAAAAAAATAAGGGGACACGTCGTTCACAGACCGGGGTGAAAGCTGCTGACAAGGAATGTATAAGATTCTGTGTTGACATGATCAATCCTTTTACCCGTGGTTGGCACTGGCTGTGGTACAAAAATATATGATTTTTTTTCTATCACAGAGGGACGAAAACGTCTGCTAAAGCCACGCTCATCATTGACAGACGCCCGCCAGGCACGCCCAATCTCTCTGTTCATACACTTCGGAGCTCCTCCTTATGAACCTGGATTTTAAATGTATTAAAACGCGCAACACTCCCAGGCACGAAGAAAAAAGAAACATATACGGGCGCTAAGTTTCAGCTGAATATATCAATATTTTTATCAAGAAAATTTCCAGCCTGCCTTACCACCATGGCCACACAAATAAGCTTAAACGGCTTATACCATCCAAAGCATTTATATCAAAACGTTCATTCCTACAACAAAAGTATGCCTTTTGTATGGATGCACGTTCTAATATGTATTTTTTGGTTGCCGTTAATTAAAACAATTTTCAACTGATTTAATTAAAGTTTTTATCAAGCAATGCACCCGGCTACCCTACCACCATCGTCACAAATAGACGACAGGTCTTGTCATCTATTTGTGACGATGGTGGCAGGGTAACTGGGTGGATCGCTTGATAAAAACGTTAATTAAATCAGTTGAAAACTTATTTAACTGACACTGGTCTTGGTCTATCTCTACAGCTAGGTCATAGGGAGTTTCATGATGGTCTTTACTTTGGCTACAAAAATACTATATCTCAGTACGTATACCTTTGTTGGACGGAGTTACATTATATTCGATTAAGTGTCAGCCCTTTAATTGGCTTCTTTAAGCGGTTCGATCATTCAAATATTATCAAGATGATCTTGTCATTCACTTACGCATTGAATTCCTGGCTCATTTCACGGAGTGAACAGACGGCTAGAATGAGCCACCTCCAAATACATGATATATTAATAACTATCACATTAGTAATGTCAAGATGCCACAAGATCGTACTTCACTACCCTAGTTTAGACGAAATACGCCGATTGCGAAGAAATATGACATGCTTGTAGATCTGAGTTAGCTTGACCAATATGGCTAATGTATAATTTCCATTGCACCATATATTTTGCTGAGGAATGAGCAATTATAAAGCGTGATCGGTTACGTTTATTCAAATCCAACATCTAGAAAAACTGAGAAACGACAGCACAGAAGTAGAACCCATAGAAAGGCCCCTCTCGAGACCTAACCGACAGCCGACTGTGGGCAGATTATGTTTTTGTTTCAACCGCGGGAGAGATGAAGGAGGCCTTGCCTGAAGCATAGATGGGTATGCCAACGCGCATGCACTTTTAGCTTCAATGTGCAGAGTCAGGCCGGAGGACGTGACGCTAGTTTTCAACAGAGAGCTATCATGACCTCAGTATCCACCCGGAAAGCTCTGGCAAGGATAACTCTACCACTGAGTAGACCTAATACGTTGAACCACAGTCTTCGGCTAGGAGGCGATGCAAGTGCCTAACTAACGATCCTGAGGACAGTAGTCTCCTACGTGGAGAGAAAAGGCCTCAGTCACATCCTCTCACACATCACCAATCGTATCTTACCACCATCATCACAACTGGGCCATACCGAATAGTAACCGTCCAGCACCACATCCTTTAATAAACGTTTAACCACCACCGAATGGACAAGGCCAGTGGGCGAGACGCAGCACAGAAAGGTCGTACTGGACTACATACGGAAATTTATTCGAGAGGCGGGCATCCGACATCATTTATTAAATGTTCACCTTTCCTCCCACCTGCCATATATGCCACCACCCATGAATAACCTGAAGTCGAGACGTTAAGGGTATTTATTAAAATACGCCTCACACATACACACAAACAAACAAGAGCTCAGCACTGCGCTTTGCAAAATGCTGGTACCCACAGGCTGGTACCCTCACTGGGACCTTTTCTTTGGATAAAGTTGGTCAAATTACGATTGCGCTTAAGAATCTTGAAACTATTTACACCTAAAAGAAACGTAATCAACAACAAAATTGCGTCAGATTACAACTTACTTTAAATAATATTCACATCGCCTATTTATTTATTAATTTTTTTACTGGAATTTCAATTGACAAAATCTCAACAATACGGCTTTTATGAGAGACACTATCTGCATACATATTACCACTGGTGAACTGCGTCAGGTGCTTTCTGTGCGTGGTTGATGTGCTGTGAAATGAAATATTCAAAACATCCGAGGACAAACAGAAATGCGACAACGATTCGGCATAAATAAAACAAAAACCCTGAGTTTAAGCTATTCAATGGATGCATCTTTCGGTGCTGCGAGCTGTTTCAGACCGGATTGCAGTCGGTCCTGCATAATCAAATCGCGAATTTTCGAAAGAACCAATTTCAAATGGAAGCCCAGTTTTCTTGGTTTGTGTGTGTGCGTGTGTGTGTGTGTATGTGTATGTATTTTGTTTTTGATCTTCGGGAGCATGAAAAAGGTGGAGCGTTCGGAACATGGTTTGGAACAAGCGGGAAACTACTCCGCGGGTAACGAATTCTCCAGTAGAATGTGCTTCCTAACGTTTCTGCCCCACGCTAAAATTGAAGAAAAGAAAAGAACAATTTGATGGCCCCAATTTATTTTAGAGCGCAACTCTTAGGCGCCCGTTTCGAGGTTGAGCGGCGTCGCTGTCGCTGTCGCCGTCGGCTAACCGCGCGTTGCATTATGGGACGCTTCCCGCTAAATTTAGCGGGAAAATTGTCGCTAAATTTAGCGGGGAATATCTTAAGCTGAATATAGTGGAAAATTTTTCCGGCTAAATTTTGCATGGAATTTTCCGCTAAATTTAACAGAAAAATTTCCCCGCTATATTTAGCGGGAAATTTAGCGAAACTTTCCCGCTAAATGTGATGGAAGGAGTAGGGTGAGGAGGGAGAGGATGGCATACCCTCCCCTACGTACCCTCCCCTTTTCCCCTAAAGAGCTGCACTCTAATTTGGCATTACAGAGAATTGTAAACGTCTTTCAGTTTTTTTTTTTTCGAAACAACAGGAAAGTGTATTGTTTCATATTTTCTCGAATTACCGCCAGCGATAAAAAATAAAAGAAAGAAACAGGAAAAGCCCTATGCTATGCACAATAAAATATGAAAAAAAAAACAATATAAGACAAAATAACCTGAAATCAGAAAGAGCTCCAGGGTTTGCAATTTATCGGCTCGTTGAACTGAATTAAGTGGTCAAATTTTGTTTTAACCCTTACGATTAATCGGAGGAATAGGGAAAAAACATAGATGTATGTAGGTCGTCGACTTGAAGGGAAAAAAAAAAAAAAGTCGACGAAAATCATGATCACGACAGTTTTAAGTTCATTTTGTTTACACTCTGTGCAAAGGTTTTTTTTTTTAAACATGCTCGCGTATACGCAGATTTGCGTCTTTGGAGGAAATCCCCGACGGTAGCTCTTTTAGTTCACAACATTGAAGGTAACAACTATTCTGAAATATTATCTGGCCATCAGCAATCAGCCAAGTTTATAAACACGAGTCTGTGCCGAACGCAAATTCGTTTGATTAT
Organism: Ixodes ricinus; assembly: GCA_037355805.1. Classification (NCBI taxonomy): domain Eukaryota; kingdom Metazoa; phylum Arthropoda; class Arachnida; order Ixodida; family Ixodidae; genus Ixodes; species Ixodes ricinus. The sequence continues at coordinate 54,200 of JAZHYW010034967.1, read as the reverse complement.
TGCGCGTTGGTTGCGGTGACATCAGAATGCCGAACTCTGATTGGCTCGATTGGTAGGATAGTGGGTAGACCTCACCATCCTTCCAATCAGAGCTAATCAGAGCTCAGCGTTCCTACATCATCACAACTCCTGTAAGAGAAGCAGACCAACTTGCGCTCCGCATAGTCTCTGACGTCATGCCCTTGTGGTGGCGCTGCTGTCGGTACTACGCATGCGCAGGCGCTTCCTCTGATGCGAATCGGGTGTGGGAAAACGCGCTCATGGTTGTACACAGCGTGTTGATGTATGTATGTTTGAGTGATTAAGCCGCCTTTTCTGAGGAACGTAATGTAGCGCAATCTGGTCGGACATTACACGCTACGAAAACGACCAAAAATATGGTCAGAAATGCTGCAGATGCAATAAGATCCTATCAGAGAGTGCGCTGACCTTTATTAGGCGTGCGCAGAAACACTTCGCTAAATATTTAGAAAAAAAAATATTGTTACGAATAAAAAAAAAGACAGCTGAAATACAGATAGTACAGAACACATGAAGACTATCGCAATACACATAAATACATAAAGAAGATATAAGAATGCATTGGGAACAATCAACACAGGAATACTAGCTGATATTATAAAAACTGACATAAATATACTGAAATACATTTGCGTAAAGTGCCGCCTACACACGTGAAAGCGCAAGAGTGTGTTTCTGTTGTTACACCTTCGATTACCATGATTCGTTAGTATCTTAAAGTTCATTCACGCAGCAGTGCGTGATCGCGTTTAACTACGTCGTGGAAATTGCGTCGAGAAACATGCCGAATTATTATCGCACCAGGTGTTCCTTTGCTCGCTTTTGCTGTAGCTCACGGTTGTTTATTATCGTAAGCCCTTGTATTATAATCAAACATATAAAACACTTGGGCTACGAGAATGTTCCTCTATTGGTATTGACAATCAACAAAGCAGTTGCATTCAATTGCTATATCAATTTGGAGATCGAGTAATGCAATTTCCTCATATCATTACATTTTTTGCGGGATATATTTCTTATTGATAATCATTGTAGAATTACCTTAAACTGCAATGCGGTGAGCAAAAAAAAAGAACCGACAGGAAGAAGGAAACATACTTCTTCCCTTCTTCCTATCGTTTATCTGTCTTCACCGCAGACTCAGCTATTTCCACATTGATGAACTTACACCAGCTCTCTTGCTCCCCCACGTTTTGTTCGTTATGTCCTAGCTCAAATAGAACGTATTTATATTTCTCTGCGGCTTATAGGGTCAAATTTTTCAAAAAGCGGGAAAGAAGTAGCCTTATCGGGGTGTATCCCATCTTCATACTGCCCAAACATCAATTCAAACAAGTTGTTTTTTGTTCATTGCCTGCAGAATCAATTTCACATTGTAAGGAAGGTGAAGATCACGACGGGGCAGTTGTGTACAAAGCCATCTCGCGCCAGGGCCCGGGGCTGGCAGGGCCGGCTATTCGGAAAAGAATGTGGAGTAAATCAGCAGGTCAATTTCGGCTCTCTGATTGGCGCGTTTTCGTGGACGTCACATTGCCTGGTTGGCGGACGGAGAGAGAGTAAGGGAAAAGGAGGGGAGGGGAGGTTTAGATAAACACGCCTCAGTGCTTCACGCGCCAGCCTTTTATCGGCTACCTGATTTGTTTACGCTTATCCAGTATGCAAACGGGGCAGGCGGCTAATGGATTGCGCCTGCAACTTAACGCCACCACTCGGGTACCCAAATATTTATCTATTGCAAGCTGCTCAAAGCTAAAAAAAAACTGGTGACTGCGGAACAGCTGAGATGTTAGCCCCAGGGCTCTACCGTGGTCGGGGAGTGAAACATTTACCACGTAGTTTGAATGTTTGGCCTAGGATTAGAGCACAAAGTGGCCAAAACAGACCCTCTAGAGGCGTCGTTAAATTTGAGGAGCACTGTGTCTGTTTATTCGTCGCGAAAACTTTAGACATCACCATTCTCTTTCCCTCTAATGATTCACAACAATCTATGTCGAACAATGTGGATGGTGTAAGTGTTTTTTTGTTTCTTTGCTTTATTTTTACTCGCGAATCAAGGCAAATGCGCACAATAATCGTTAATACATCTGTCGAAATCTTCTTGCGGTTTTGATACAATTAACGCTTTAACGCTGATATAATATACGAGCGCGGACGTGTCTCTAAGTAATGAACGAGTTTTGTTTTTAATTTTAACATTTTCAGGAGGAGAGTTTAAAATATTCAAGATTTATACACGCGCAGAAACTGGAGGATTGTCTCAAAAATCAGGAGATTTTAGCAGGCTAAAACTGTCATCTTCTCGTAATTTCCACAACATATGCAATTCTGAGAGAGTTATAGGAGTATGTATGAACATGGATCTTGATACAAAAATACACATAACGTTCGAAAATTTCATATGATACAATCAATCATAAACCTACAATGTATTTTCTGGATAGACTCGTGATACATATGCTTCTTGATAGCGCTCAATTGTGTCTATTATTATGTACGAAGCAGGACTCACTGGTAATGTAAAATTAAGATAGATTGTTCCTGCTCCCGGAAAAAAAATTGTGCATCCTTCCAAGACGCGATTCAGCAGCGGCGTTCTTAGCGATAACGGGTTGGCTCTTGATTGCTCTGGCTGTGTTCCATGTATCCGCTGAATAATGACTTCATGTACTGCATGTTCGAGTGTTTTTGTTTTCCTTGCCAAAGTAGCAGACTTGTGCCCGTTACTTGAAAAATTTAATGGATTACAATTACAAATTACGGAGACTCAAATGTAATAAATTACCGTTACAAATTACTTTCGCTTAAGAGTAATGGATTAGTTTACTCGTTACGTTACAAATTACTTTCACGTTACTTTTTCCGTACCCTTATCAATAAATCAAAAGAAAAATATTTGATGTTTTCAAAAAATGTTCTGAAAAACTACTTTCCATTTCTCATACGCCCGCGTTATGGTACAAACAAACAAACAAAAATTAGTTGTTAGTTGTTTGTACAGCAGGAGTTTAGTCTGCCAGAACATGGCGACATTGTTACCCACTGTCAAAGAGTAATTGCGGCAATGTAGTACTTATAAAAAGTCCTTGCAAAAAGTACATCTTAGAGGACACAAGCAAAGGAAAAATACATTTTTTTAAACAGCCTGGATGGAAAAGAGAAAGTCATAAAACAAATTTACAACGAAAAAAAAATTAGAGTTATTTTTGCGGCGTTATACGAATTTGTAGTTGGCGCCCGCGGGCGCCGCGGAAAAGTGGTCGCTATTTCTCACGTCACTGGCCGCTATTTGTCACGTGGTACTTGCGCTCTTTCGGAAGCTTGCTATGGTCTCTAAGTTACTTATTCATCTTTGTTTCAAGTGCAACAAAAAACGATGATTAATAGGTAACTTTTAGAGCCCAAAGGAAGCTCCTGAAAAAGCGCAAGCAGATGTGATAGACCTGTGGCGCCGGTCAGATGAAGGCGGCGGCGCCGCGGAGCATACAATCTTGCGCGGCGGCGGCGGCGGCTGCATGGAGAAACTAGGGGTGTTGCGAACTTTTGTCAAACCGGATTCTAGGTCGAACTTTCGGGGTTCGACTGGTGCGAAACCGGTTCGACGAACCTTCGACCTTTAACCCACTGATCTCTATTATAGTAGGCTGGATCGCGGACCGCGGCCTCGGCAGCTGGGGCCGAGTGTCGCCACCGGCGGCCATTGATTGACACCAGCCAATGCATGGGACTTTATTGGAAGAACGAGAAAAGGTGCCATTTCCCTAGTTTCTAAGCTGTTGTCGGCACTGAAACCCTTTTTCTGCTTTTCGATAAGCCCGTGAAATTGCTTGCCTACAAACATTAAAACTGACAGCCCTCGCCGTTCTTAAAAATAATTATTTTGTGGTCGAGGGTGACTCCGCTGGGCGAAAAATGTAGTGCGGCTTAATGAGGCGAGAGTTACCTAGAGTTACTCGCGGAGTCGGTGGCGGTTTCGTTGAGTTGGGTTTAGCAGACGACAAGCTCGGAATGTTTTGCTGCGCGGAATTCGATCACACCTTAAATGCCGCTGTCGAAATGGAACTTCGTTGTCATCTCATCAACTTCTGGGCTTCCCGAGGATCGGTCTCATTGACGGCAAGTTCCTTTGTTTACTCGACTACGAGAGCAAGCTTGCCAGCCTCAGCCGAAAAAGCTCCGGTACGTTTGATTTTTTTCTTTTTAAATTCGCGACCGAACATTTGACAAATACCAATTCGATCTTCAAACACCCGACATAAGGATCGCAGCACACCATAAAATACTCGCCTCAGAGCACAGAGTACATGCTTCAATATTTTTACTTTTGTGCGTTTTCTCCCCAGACTCGCGTGTATTGCCTGGTGTCAATCGATGGCCACCGGTGGCGACACTCTGGCCTCAGCTGCCGAGGCCGCGTGTCCGCGATCCAGCCTACTCACTGGTGAGTAGGCTAGATCGCGGATCGGGAGCCTGTCAGTGTCGACACCGGCGGCCATTGCTTGACACCAGGCAATACACACAAGTCTATGGGAGAAACGCACAAAAGTAAGAATAGTGAAGCATGTACGCTGCGCCCGGAGGCGAGTATATTTATGATGTGCTGCGATCCTTATGTCGAGTGTTCGAGAATGAATCGGTATTTGTCAAACGTTCGAACGCCAATTTAAAAAAAAAAGTTCCGGAGCATTTACGGCTGAGCTTGCTGTCGTAGTGGAGTAAACAAAGGAACTTGCCGCCAATGAGACCGTCCTCAGGAAGCCCAGAAGTGATGAATGACAAAGAAGTTCAATTTCGACAGCGGCTTTATGGGAGCGAGTGTATTTTGCGTAGCAAAGCCTTCGAGATTTTCGTCTGCTAAACCAAACTCAACGAAACCGCCACCGACTCAGCTGTTACTCAGGTAACTCTAGCCTCACTGAGCTGCACCACAGCGGAGTCACTCTCGACCACAAAATATTTGTTCATAAGAACTGTGAGGGCTGTCAGTTTCAATGTTTGTGCGCAAGCCATTTGACGGGCTTACCGAAAAGCATCCAAAAAGTTTCAGTGCCGACAACAGCTCAGAAACGGGGGAAACTACACTTTTTCTCGTTCTTCCCATAGAGTCCTATGCATTGGCTGGTGTAAATCAATGGCCGCCGGTGGCGACACTCGGCCCCAGCTGCCGAGGCCGCGGTCCGCGATCCAGCCTACTACAATAGAGATCAGTGAGCCTACTACAATAGAGATCATTGTTTTAACCAGATTCAACCGGTTCCACTTCGTGGACAGTGTGGCCAGAACTTGATACAAGCCTGTCTAGGTTTGGAGAACTTTTTATGCAAAGGGTTATTTTAGTTTTATGAACAGTGCAATTAAAAGAAACTAATTATAATCACTGAAGAAGTTAATAACTCTATTTTTGTACTGTATTAACTAAAATAACAATTCAGTGCTCCCTTAATTCATCCCTTAGCCATCATCACCCAATCCGAAGCCAACTGGCCGCGCATGCGCATTGTTGAACCTGAGTCAAACCTTTTCACAAGAAGCTAAAAAAAAAATGTCGAACCTGGTTGAACTCGAACCTGGACCGGTTCGCGACATCCCTAGGAGAAACGTGTTGAAACGGCGGCGCACCACGCTGAGCGTGCAAGGCAGCGGCGTGACTTCGAGGTGGCAGCGGTGCCGCGCGACGGCGCACAGGTGTACCACGTGACCCGCGGCGGCTTTCGCGGGCGCCAACTACGAATTCGTTTTGAGCCGCAAATATAGCTTTATATTTTTTTCCTTGTTGTAAATTCGTTTTATAACATTCTTTTTCTAGCTAGACTTTAAAAAAATGTTATTTTCCTTTGCATGTGTCCTTTAAGAGAAAGAATTCAGGCGCACTCCGTTCACCTGTAAGTTGACAAGGCAGCGAAGGCTGCAACCACACCCACCATCCCGCTAGCTTACGGCGACCGAAAATGATCCCTGGAATTATGCATACAACGCTAGCGGTGCGCATGCCCAGTAGCAGCGTCTACCTCCGCTAGGAGATCAAGAAGGCAATGCCTACCCAGCGTTGTCTCCTTGATCTTTTTGTTTTTCTCAAATTTAGATGGGTCTTGCACGTTTTTGTAGTGGTTCTAGTGGCCCCTCATACAAAAATAGTGGTTTTATTTCGTTCATTATCCCGTTCACGATGTTTTTTTGTTTTTTTTTTTGCACTTGCTATTTTTATGTTGCTGAATTGCCTGCTCATGTTCTCCAGGTTTCGTATTATGCTCATATTTAAAAAAAGTAACGAGTAATTAAATTAATTCGCTAGCAATATTTGTAACAAAATTACACCACGAATTACTACCGTAAAAAGTAACGTGGCATTTAAAAAATTACTTGAAAACGTAATAGATTACAAGTAATCCGTTACTTGTAACGGATTACTTCCCAAGTCTGCAAAGTAGCAAGGGTATTCGGTGCCGAAAACTAATACATACATTCAAAAACATTGTGTCTAGAATGAAAATTGCTCAAAGCCTAAGATTTTTGAGAACTGTTTCAGATTTATATATTGTACTTGTCCTAACAATGCTGTTTGTCGGCAAGTTCATAGCGAATTGTCGGCAAGTTCACGAATAGCGCATGCAAAAGCTTGTCGTAAGCAAAGAAATACCGTCGTTGCCACGGCCCTTGTTCGGACCCCAAACAATTCGGCCGTGGGGACAACACTTTATTTTTTCGTATGTAAAGCTTTTTGCGTACGCTATTTATTCTAAAAACTCGCCAATGACTTCTAATTGAAACCAACCTAGAAACGCATATCCACATCGCAGTAACATGAATTCTGGAACATGTGCATATATTCCGATTTCCATAAGGTTGATGATGATGAAAGTGGTGGTTGATGATATTGTTACGATCCTACTTCACTGGTGGGTCTCCCTCCATACATCTGACAGGCTAACGAATGGAGGTTCAAGAAAGAGAACTGCTTTACTGTCATTATATGAAATAAAAATAAAAAAAAACATCCAACCGTAAAAAGGAACGGTTCGTTCAAAGCCGCACTTAGTCACCGCAGCTCGCACTCCCACGTTCTCGTGCGAATGTTCCTCCACCCCGAATACTGTGGAGGAGGATCAGTAGCGTGAGGTTGTCATACCTTAGCGCGCCTCTGCCAACTTATGATGACAATGAGATTATGAAAACAAAACACGCAATAAGGTCGTTTTTTATTATATTGCAATTCCCATCAAGGACATGAAAGCGCTCTCGAACTTGTTTTCGAAGGTGCACTAAAGATTTGTATTCTGAACAATATAGATAATCTTCGCATCAATCCCATCACGGAGCTTTGCACAGCGAGGGAAGTGTTTTCAATTATTGTTTTGTAGGTATATTTCAAATAACTGCAATTTTGATCCGAATATTTTGATGTCAGTGTCTACATAAAAAATCAGGCCTGTTTCGCCTTGCACCACCATATATTCAGCTTATTTAGTCGAAACAGAATGCCAATTTCCAAAGTCACTCAATATTGAAAAGCAGCGGGTCGGGTCGATTTTTTCTGCAAGGAATGTCTTTATGTTATTTTCAAGGTTGCATAAAAGTGGCAGCTATTTTCCACAACTCAGTCATTGGGCTGCTGTGTAATAGGTCACATCACGAAAGTCCTGTTAGAACTTTCACGAATTCACGCAACCTGCAGTGGTCATATAGATGCAAAAATTCTACAAGACCACGGTACGCTTTATGTGGTCATCGAAATTCTCAAGGCTACAAAACACACAAACACACACACACACACACACGCACACAAACACACACACACAAACACACACACACACACACACACACACACACACACACACACACACACACACACACACACACACACAAACACAAAATCTATAGGTTTGATATTTCACTTACATTGTATGGTTACTTTCAAGTATTCCCTAACATTCCTCGTGTTTGTGGCAACTTTGCAAGTTGCCACAAAATAACACGGGAGTGAATTAAGTTATGTTGGGAACAAAACTGTTTTAATTACGGCCGCCATTCTTTTCGTAAAAATCATTTTAACGGGTGTCTGTTTAGTGAGCCAGACAAAAACACAACAGAATACTCCAAACACGCATAAAAGACAGAATTATAAACAAACAAAAAAGCTCAGCACACTATAGAAAAAGCGGAGCCAGTTTTATCATATTATGTTTATTCTTCTTTTTTGCTCTAACAACGATAAGAGTAGAAAAAGCAAAATCAAAGGCAAAGCATTTTTTTTTCCGTTGGGCCAGGAGGTGTTGCCCCAGCACAATGGGAAGAAAGTCGGTCAACCGCGGACCGTTGTCCCTACTCGTCGATATCTTGTTTTTTATAAAGTTTAATATACGAATGGTAGCATCTGTCGTTGGTGAGGTTTCATTGAAGCGCTCTGTAAATAGAAGCGAATGCCATTCAAAAGATCTTGCCTCTCAGCACCGCTCCAAATACTTTTTTTTTAAATTTAAGTCCCGTGGCGTTAGTTTATTTTTGCACGCAACGTTTCCGTCCCTTACAAATTCTTTCGATACCATTCTACATGCGTTCTGGCTACATGCGTTGTATCATGATTTTTCTTCTTTTTATATCTCGTTATATATCGCGCAAGATATCGCAAACACCTTCCAATGGTGGCCTTGTCCACATTATCGACCTGCTTTTATCGCACAAACTTTAGCCTTACTTTTGTTCAGTTATTTCGACTTGGTTGGCATCCTTGAACTATTTTTCTTCTCTTACTGGGTTCCTTACTTTACCGAATACTTTCTTTTGCTACCGTAACGCCGGTGCCCCAGGAGTTACCCTTTCTGCTGATTTTTAATCGTTTCCGCACATACGACTTTGGAAGGCTGCGGGAAGGTATTGAGGGGGCGTGACCAAGATTTCAAACACGCAGGTCACTGTTTTTCGAAAGAACATTGCGATCCACGCATTTTCAGAAATTCTGTATTCTCATCACTCCCTCCTGGAAATACAGCTATTTCAGCCTTAATGCAGAATAGAATTTCTTTAAGCAAACTTCAAATTACCCTTGAAGAAAGTGATTGAAGCGTGGTCGGATGCCCAATGCCCACGCCGCGAGCACCGCAAACCCTACAACCTAAAAACAAAATGAAAAAAATACGCAGGAGGTTGCCCGTTGAGACGCTTCAAGAAGACTTCGCCAGCTTGGAAAGATTTCAAAATAACCATAAAAGAACGAAACTATGCAAGCAGCGTGCCTGGCGATGCCGACGCTGGAGGGCAAATGCGTCGAATATATGACTGAACTTAAAAATCAGAGAAATCCTCCTGGCTTCAAAGAAGTGAGGCTGTCGACCCTACCAAACAGCCCCTGAGCTACGCGTGTTTTAACAGTAAATCAGAATGATTCTATTGACCGAGGTTGTAATCGAAGTAGTTACAGTGCAACGAAAAAAAGAGAAGAGAATATAAAAGAAAAGTGATAATGCTAACGAAGGAAAATTTAGTGGTAAATTCAATGCCCTAAGTGATTTATTTTGCCTTTTTTGGGACAATTGCAGAATCGAGTGGCTTGAAAAAGGAACGCGCTGGCATTGCAAAGCGTACAATTCAAGCAATGCTTGTTAAATTACTGCTGGAAAAGGCGCCAAGATTATGCAAAAGCCTGGTATTTTTTTAAGGTGGTTCGGGAGCACAAGAAAATAAATAGAGGTGTTGTCTAAGTTGTCTAAACAAAGTTGTCGAACAATCTAAAAGTTGTCTAAACAAAACAAGAAACAAATAACACACAAAAGAAGGCGTTTTACTTTTACTAGGAAGTACTTTTTTACACACTGAACAATTAATTTCTTTTCCTTACCACCACGCAAAACGTAAAATAGTAATTCTCCGGAAAGTTTTCTTCGTGCGTGAAAATATCAACTTCGAAATTCAGTGTGCAGCTAACGTGAGTCCTCCATCGTTCATTTACAATATGTATGGTATATTTGTTCCCAGTAATCTAAACCATGTTGATCTTTCATTCTTCGTGTACACTAGCGCACGCATCCAACCAGCTTGAGTACTCAAATACTCAAATACTTAAATACTCAAGATGGACAACCAACTAGCCCGCCAGCTCATCTTGTTGCATCCAACCAGCTCTACAAAGAGCTTTCGAGACCCACACATCGTATTCCTGTATCTCCATTTCCAAATACGTTTTGTTTTTCAAATGCGTTTTGTATGCGTATCGCGGTACCTTGTTTATAAAAGTATATCAATATAATAATTTTAGCTTTCTTTGCCACCTCTATCCTAGTGGCTATATTGCGATTACTGTTCGCCGGCCAATCAAAATGGCAAAATTGAAAAAAATGTGTTCGAACCGATGACGTTTTTTATGTCCCTGGGCGGGAGACCGAGCACGTGAGTTTGCTTCACAAGCGCGTTGGTGATGACAATGAAATTACAATAAATCCTCACAATATTTATGATTCCGTCCTAGGGCATTTCTTCATGGCCCTGGCTCCTATCACTCTTTCTGTATCATTTTCACGGGCGCTTTACACAAAATATGATTTTAAAATTTTAGTTGGAAAGCTTTCTTTTCTAAAAGAGGTATAGGGAACTACGCTGGTAAGTAGGGCAGTCGACATGTGGCTTGTTATTGTTCACTAAGCCATGTATGCACATTGATATATCGACTCGAATTATCAATAACCGTATTTTATTTATTTATTTATTTATTTCACAATACTGCCAGCCCCTTCAAGGGCCAAGGCAGGAGGGGGTAATACAAACACTGAAATCAAATACAACACTGCTTTCAAATATCAACATTCAGAGCAATCTCCAGGATCCGCACCACAAAAATATACACCTCAAGCACCGCTTTCAAAATCAACCTTTGGAACCTCACCCCAAAAATATACACTCACACATACACCCACAAGAAGGGTCACACTTACAGGTCAAATAATACGCTTATGGCATTCTCGAATTCAGAAAGGGATTCCAGTGCAACGACACTAGCAGGAAGTTTATTCCACAACTCTACCGCCTGAACAAAAAATGACTGTTTAAAAATATTTATACGGGCATCAATGGCGGTTAAAACTTTCGGGTGGTGCAGGCGATCTAGCCGGTAGCTTTTCGGCTTCACATATTTGGATTTATCAATTCTAATAATGTTGTTGTATATTTGAGAAAAACAATTTCAGGCGCTGGAACATTCTTCGGTCTTTTAGTGGCTGCAAACCAGCCTGTCGTTTCAGCGTCGTAACAGATGTAGTACTCCTAAAGTCAGAAAAGATTGAGCGCACTGCCAGTGACTGTACGTTTTCAAGCTCCCTTGAAAGTGTGACCTGCCAGGGATCCCAGACTTCGGATGCGTACTCTAGGGTCGGTCTTACTAGAGCTTTATACGCAAGAGTCTTAACCGCTCTATCTGCGGATACTATGCCGTCATCTCATTAAATTATGTTATTGAAATGTATGTTCCACAACAAGTGTTTCCGACCCTACAATCGGTTTGATTAGAGTAGTGTAAAGAAACAAATAACTACGCAATGGTCGACACTGAACAACGTTAGCTAAGATGTCAGTTTGATATTTTTCTGTGGTACTCGGAGCACTTAGCAACGTAACAGGCAAAGACATTTTTGGGAAATCATATTTTCTTGCCTCGAGCAATCGTGGTTTTCCAAGACTGCGTCAGCACAAGCACTAAAGAAAACGTAAAAGACGAAATTGAGGACGATTGTTTTGTTGGTGTAAACGTCGATCAAATACCCTGGTTCGAGAGCCCATGAGCCAATTTTCCGGGCGAATTGGACGTCCAGTGAGAGGAGACGGGCGATGCACGCCCTTTAAATGTTGCTGCTGACTTTCCCGAGAAAACGCATTTGACAATGCTTGCTGGGTACAAAAGAAAGCGCCAAAATATTGGATTCGTGAAACTCTGTTCACATCACCTGCGTCAGGCGAGCTCCAAGACCTAAAGTACAGAAAGGTACAATTATACCGTTGTCTGGGCTAATGTTTTGGCAAGAGTCGGTCCTCTAGAGACTAAAATGATAAAATTATTGTTCCTATACAAATCTAAAATTTAAAACGTTTACCAGTGGTACTATTGACATTGTGTTTTATGTTAGGTGTACTTAATTTTTATTTTATCACATGCTTGTAGTGTTCGATTGACCTTCTACCCCAAAACCAATAACATAAATTAAAAAAAAATATTAGAAGCTCGTCTAGCGTAAAAGTAATGTATTCCTACCGGTTAAGGTAATGTGTTCCTACCGAGAATATCATAGCAACCGAAACCTGGTTGACATCGTGCGTAGACGATAAGGAGCTGACATTGAGCGACGAGTACAATGTATACCGAAAAGATCGCCTTAGCGCAAAGGGTGGCGGTGTACTGATTACCGTAAAGTCCAATCTAAAATGTACAGTAATATCTTCCGACTCCATGTTCGAAACCCTCTGGGTACGTCTTGAGCTGGGTTATCGTAGGTTATTAATTGGTGCCTGGTATCGGCCGTTAAATTAAAATATAAGTGAGTTTCATGACGTCATGTATAGCTCTTTGGGGCACTTGACAGAATCCTACCCAAATGATGATCGAATACTAGCAGGTGATTTTACTTTCCTTGGAATTGACTGACCGACACCCAGCCCGTCCATGCAGTGTTCAAATCCCGCAAAGTGCAATGATTTTCTTGCCTTGGTAGGCTGTTTAGGATTGCACCAACTTGTAAACTCCCCTACCCGCGGTGGCGCAGTTTTATGTATACTTCTAGTTAACAATAGGAACCATGTAAGCGCCACAAATGTTCTCGACTTTTTAGCGATCATGCAATTGTCCACGTTCAAACAACATTTTTTTTTCGGAAAGCGAGAAAATAATTGCAGGCAAATTTTTAACTATGTCAGGGCGAATATTGATGCTATGCATTTGTCGCTGGATCTTTTTCTACGAGATTTCATACACCATTATTTAGGTCACTCAGTAGAAGAAAACTGGACTTTAATTAAACATAAACTTTACAAATTAGTGTCAATCAATATTCCCAAAACATTACTGTTGGATCAGACTCGCTATCGCCGTAGTTCACAAATTCATTAAACCGCATGTTACACAAAATAAGGCTATTCCAGAGGGCAGAAAGAACTAAAATGGAGTGTAACTGATCAGAACACAGTTTTCGATCAAAAATATGAAAAAGAAGAAAAAAAAGTGAAAAAGGAATTTTTCGGAGATAAATTGTCACATGTATTATTGAAGGATCCCTGCAAATTTTGCAAAAATTGTAAATCCTAGTGAAACCCGATGTAGTCCACTCTTTACGAACCACGAGGATGACTGATTATGCGACAGTGATGCGGGACATGCGGTAAACAGCTTTATTTTCGACGGTACTCACGCAGGAGACGTTCCCTCTTCCTTCGCCCCCCCCAGTTCCACTTTCATTTACAAGAAGCGGCATAGCCAAAATTATCGATAAGTTCCCGTCCCACTGTGCTGCCGGTGACGATGGAATAGCTTCAAAAATACTAAGAATGGTAAATAATTCTGCGTTTGTTCTTTTCTCTCTACTTTTTCAGCAGTCTTGGCACAGGTATCCTCCCAACTGATTGAAATTTCCCCATCGTTTCAACCAATTTCAAAATCGGGCATAAAATCGACCTCTCTAACTACCGTCCTATATCCCTTGCAAGCGTCCCGTGCAAAGTGATGGAACATGCCATTTTTTCAACTATCAAGAATATCCTGGACAGGAATGACTACATTTTTTCCGAATCAGCATGGCTTCAAACGAAACAACTGGTGTAATACTCAGCTCTTCGAATTTATCACTGATCTGCACTTCAACACCCATGCTGGCATCCAGACTGACGTCATCATCTTCAACAACTTCGCAAAGGCTCCGCATTATCGCTTACTGCTAAAGATTTCACACCTACAAATAGACTATTTTATTATAAACTGGATAGCAGCCTTTTTACGTGGCAGAACGCAGTCAGTGAGACTAAATAACACACTTTCATTCCAATGTCCCGTCACATCAGGTGTCCCACAGGGTAGCGTAATAGGACCCCTCCTATACCTGATATACATAAACGACCTTCCATCAACTTTAGCGTCCGCCATCGGGTTGTTTGCGGACGACGACGTCTTATATCGGAAAATAGCCAACTTGGATGATAGTCTCGCCCTAGACGATGACCTTGACAAAATTGCACATGGTGCGTGAAACGGCAACTCGACATCAATACTACAAACTGTCGGCAAATCCCACTCACGAAAAAGTCAGATGTGAAATAGATCCAATACAGCATGCTTTCTCTTGAACCTGAAGTTGCCACATGATATATGTATTCAGGCATTCACATTACGCTTAATTTAACTTGAAACGAACACATCAGCCATGTCAAACAAATCGCACCAAAGAAACTTGGCTTTCTAATGCGTAAATTGCACCAGACACCCCAGGGTGCGCGTCTGCTTGCCTTATGAAACTATCGTACTCCCCAAGCTTGAATACAAAAATATAATCTGGAATCCGCATCAAAATTACATTGTCAAAAGTCTTGAAGCACTGCAAAACAAAGCCGTGCGATTTATCTGTGGAAATTATTCGTATCATACCAGCGTTACGTGCACAAAACAAAATATCGGTTTGTCTTCTCTAGAGATACGAAAAAGATTTCTCGTTTGTGTTTTTTTTTGTCGTCTTTATTACAGTGCTTCCACCTTCAAACAGTCATTCTGTTGCAGTTCATATTTCAACCAGAATTGATAACGCACAGAAAGTAGAACCTTATACAGCTCGTACTAATTTGTTTTCTTCATCCCCGTTGTTATTGGGCATTTCCGACTGGAACACCCTGCTAGAATCTGATACAGCCGAACAAGATGAGGTGTTGTTTAGAAAGATGTGTGAACATATGTTTTAAAATGTACTCAAAAACTCGGAATCATTGAGCGTGGCAAATAATGTTGTGCTGTGATTGGACCAGCCAACGTGAATTTCTGACGCGATCTTTGTTTCTGTTGCTTTTCATGGATTTTCCCTCTTAGATTTACCATAAGCTTTTTGAATAACAGGCTGAAGTTGAGCTAGTTGGTACATAATTTTAGGTAAATGGTCAGCTAGAACGATAGGGACAAAACACAGACAGCGAGAAACAGAGACATACACAGCGGTGTGTATGTCTCTGTTTCTCCCTGTCTGTGTTTTGTCCCTATCGTTCTAGCTGACCATTTACCTAAAAGCTTTTTGACTTTTGAATCTGAAAATTTCCAATCTTGATTATGCTTGAATGTGAATGATGTTGTGGTACCATGTTTGGACCAGATAATGTGAACTTTTTACTATGTCGTTCTTGTTTTCTTTTTAGAGTTAATTTTTATAGTGTGCTTTTTCCTTAATTGTAAACTTCTCGCTCATGTATTGCATCCGTAGGATATCCTTTGAGACAAATAAATGAAATAAAAAAATGAAATAAAATAATATGTCAAGGAGACAATCAAGGCTTCAACTTGGGTATTTCTTGATTTGTGCAAAGATATATAAGGAAATAAAACAGGACTAAAAGTTTAATTGAAATATATATATGTATATATACAGGGTGTTTTTTTTTTAGCTGCACCAAATTTTCAAAAAAATGGAACGTGAGATAGAGTCATTTAAACCCTGGGGAAGTGTTAATGGCCATGGCGGCCTCTAGAAAACAGGTAAAATTAGGTAATTAGTTAGCTAATTAACTAAAATGTTTTAACCAACTTTTTACTTTTTCACTTGAGGGCACATAATGTATTTAGAGAATTGAAGCCCGACCTCAACATAGCCTTGCCCTGCCATCAAAGTTTGATTAAAAAATTTGTAGTAGGTGCTACGGGGTCAAGAATTTTCACTTTGGTACACGGCGTCAAACCGAAACTTAGCGAGAAAGAGCGCCGGAAAAGTTTTCGCTCCGCCCTTTCGGGCATGCGATTCGTCATTATCGCGTCCGGCTTTACTTGCGGCGAAGCTGGCTGCGATAACGACGATCCACGCGGGCCGGAAGGGCGGAGCGATAACTTTACCGGCGCTCTTTCTCGCTTAGTTTCGGTTTGACGTCGTGTACCAAAGTGACATTTCTTGACCTCGTAGCACCTACTACAAATGTTTTATCCAAACTTCGATGGCAGGGCAAGGCCATATTGAGGTCGGGCTTCAATTCTCTAAATACATTATGTGCCCTCTAGTGAAAATTTAAGAAGTTAATTAAAACATTTTAGTTAATTAGCTAACTAATTACCTAATTTCACCTGTTTTCTAGAGGCCGCCATGGCCATTAACACTTCCCCAGGGTTTAAATTACTCTATCTCACGTTCCTTTTTTTTTGAAAATTTGGTGCAGCTAAAAAAAACACCCTATATATATATATATATATATATATATATATATATATATATATATATATATATACAGGGTGTTTTTTTTAAGCTTAACAGAATTTTTAAAAACAAACCATGAAAGCTAGGTTAATGTGGTCTGCGCAGGTGAGTTATGCGGCTAGGGGGATATAATATAGGAGGCTAATCGTAACGATCAGTCGGCTAATAAGTTAAAATTCGTTAATGAACTTTCTACTTATTGAAAATAGACATATACTTTCAATTAGAAACTTGCTCAGCGTCATCGAAAACCACTAAATCAGTAATTTTCATAACGACTTTGAACGCGTGAGAAGCGTAGTAGTGCACTAAAGTTACCGCTCGTGGAGCAGGTACAAGGCTGGGACTCGATAAGAGACGGAAAAATTGCTCGGGCGCCGTATCTCAACCGCTAGCTTTGTACGTGCTCCACGAGTACTAACTTTAGTGCACTACTACGCTTCTCACGCGTTCAAAGTCGTTATAAAAATTACTGATTTAGTGGTTTTCGTTGACGCTGAGCAAGTTTCTAATTGGAACTATATGTCTATTTTCATTAATTAAAAAGTTCATTAACGAATTTTAAATAATTAGCCGACTTATCGTTACGATTAGCCTCCTATAATATGTCCCCCTGGCCGTATAACTCACCTGTGCAGACCGCATTAATCTAGCTTTCATGGTTTAAAAAAAAATATATTAAGATTTAAAGCACCCTATATATATATATATATATATATATATATATATATATACACACACATATATATATATATATATATATATATATATATATATATATATATATATATATATATATGTGTGTGTGTTCAAGTTGTTGGGGCCAAGTTTCTTGACGTGCTATAGTTAGAAATTAAATATTTTTGTTTTGCTTAGTAAGATTGATACAAAAATGTAGGGCAACAGCGTAACATCTGCGTCATATAAGACTGAGATAGTGATCCTCACGGCTGAAGGAGCACAAAGAAATCCGCAGGAAACGGAACATTTTAACATAGCTGACGTACGGTACACGCGCAGTCGCACACACAATTGCAAAAACAGAACATCGACACTCATGGTTAGGCGATTTGAATTCACAAAATTGTATCGAACGACAGATTTATCTGCACACCTCAAACGCAATGTGCCTCCCAAATGCTCCCAAATGCGTTTTTGTGCCGCGCATTTCTGTTTGCTCCACGGCCAAAGAACATGGGATGCAAAAAGAAGAGAGAAAGCCAAACTGAAATGCACAAAAGCATCGCGGTTGGATCTTGGGGAAAATGGTCACGGAAAGTAGACGACCCTCTTCTCTTTGTGTTTCGACTCTTGATATCGCAGCTGCGCCCACATAGAAGTGACGCACGTCTATACCTCACGTTGGACCGCAGCAGACGCTATGCGGCGAGAAACTGCGGGAGAGGAGGTTACGAGACCGTGCGGGCTCGTCAGAACGCCGAACTCTGGTTTGAATGATTAGTGGGTAGATCTAAAGCTAACTGCCTTTGTCACCACTGCATTCGTCAAACGCGTTCGAGTGCCAGAGCCAAACACCGGTCGCCGGTGTTCTGCGTTCTAACGCGTTCGACATGTGCAGTGGAGACAAAAGCTGCCTTTGTTTACACTACACGCGTTGAACGCGTTCTAATGCGAAAGCCAAACGCCAGACGCCGGTGTTTCGCGTTCTCACGCGCTCGACAAGTGCAGTGAAGAGAAATGCTAGCTCCGTTTCCACCGCACTCGTCGAACGCGTTCTAATGCGCTTGACCAGTGCAGGGAGACTAAGGCAGTTAGATTTTCGTCTACCCGCTCTCATTTTCTCTCCCTCAGTTTCTCCTCACATGCCATCCAACCCAGCAAAGCTAGAGCTGTGAACGACCACAAAGAGAAACAGAGTAAGAGGAGGAGATGAGAGCTGGCGGTGACGTCACGATCGCCGAGCTCTGATTGGAAGGATTAGTGGGTAGACGCTAGGGCTAGCTGCCTTTGTATCTACTTGCCGTCTCCCTCCAATCAGAACGAGCAAGTGTGTCGTCTGCTCCTCGCACAGAGTCTCAAGTTCTGACGCCGGATGCCGGCGTTCGGCTTTCAGATGCGTCCGAATAGTGAGTATGGACAGAGACAGCTATCCTTTGGGTCTACCCCCCTCCCACCGATCGGGGCTCCGTACTCTGATGTCCCCACGTGCTCTCATCTTCCCATCTTCCTCAGTTTATCTCCGTATAGACATGACTATGGGCCGCAAGCGTCGCTCAGGGGTGGGCAGAGATACCCCAAAAAGTATTCCGGAATGCAAAACGGAATATCCCTACCACTGGCGGAATGTCGCCAGTGGTAGATGGGGAGGGTGCAGCTCGTGGCGAACGCAAAAGATGGTGCTTGTACTCCTTTCTTTATGTCAGTGTATGCACCTTCCCTCAACTTAAACCCTTCATCTATCTACAACCACAATCTTAAATGTAAAAAAGACGTTTCTACCCCCAGTGAATTCTAGAGGCCAACAACAGCTTGTTGTGCTTGCAAAGGGCGTTTGCCTGAAATGAACCCTCTTTTGTTGTGAGTGTTCGTCTCAAACTGACGTCTTAAGTGCTTCTGTGTAACTTAGGAAAGAAAGATCAGAACACGAAGCCAGACCTAGTCTGCGTGAGACGTGAACAGGTTCCGTGCAGGGAGATAAGCCCCTTCTAATGTAATCTACTGCTCATGACTGATGAAGTCCTCTTCTCCACTGGCCTACTTTAGAGCATTTACTCTGCTAGAGCGTAAAGAGTAGAGCGCTTTCTGGGAACGGTTTATCCTTCTATTCTTGCAAGTGATCACGCTTAAATTAACCATAGTTTTTCTCTTTCTTTTTTTAAAATGTTCGTTACCACTTGTAATACACAAGGCAACAAGTTCTTTCCCCTGTAGAGGGGATTATGCGCCGCGCTCTTATTAGAAATTCTGGGACTCCTTGCAAAAAGCGGTTTTCATCATAAATAAACCGACACTTAATTTCGGACAACAAATGTAGCAATGATACCTAAGCCAGGCAGAGTGTCGCGATGCATGTAATACATTGCAAATGTATTTCAATACCGAAATACATATACCTTTGACAAACGTATCTCGGTACAGCGATAGAGATACTGGAAATAATCTCTAAGATACTAGCGCGATGCATTTGTGTCGCAGTACTGCCCAGCCCTGGCGTTGCTGCGTCCTTCCCGAAGGTCATGTGACATCGCGCGGCTTTGTGATTGGCTACGTTGGCTCGTAGTGCCTTTTTCGGTCCGTCGTCGGTGAACCAGTGTACCGTCACGGTCCGCGGTAGCACTCCTCGTTTCCATTCATTTGTTTTGCTTTTCTCTTGAGCGAAGCGCAAAAGGTTTAGGAAAATGTCTTTCGCGTATACGGTAATCGATTGTCGAGCGGAGGGCCGGCCTTTCTTCGGAAGCCGCCAAAGTAGCAAAGCGCTCGCGGGCTCCTCCCAGCCATTTGTTTTTTTGTTCTTTGAGACACGGGTGACATTGTCTACGGGCAAGGCGTCGGTAATGTATGGCTGAAAGCAAATCAAAGCGGGGGCTTAGATTTTTGCTCCTTTGGGCCTGTCTCTCGTTTCTTCAAGGTAAGCTGTAATATGTTCTGCTGATATTTCGAGGGCAAAATAGCAAAAAAATGGGAGATAGAGGACCTAGAGAAATTAGACTGGCGAATTCTGGGGTCCAAGGAAAAGGAGTTAAATGAAGGCGAGACGAATATGATTTCTCATTTCGAATTGTATGAGCACGGGTACATCGCATTTTGCTTTTGTTTTTTCACGTGTCTGCACTTCCTTTCTCATTTTGAAATAGTGTCAGCTCACTTCTATGTATATTCTTATTTTAGGGTCCTTATGAGAGAACCATGTACGTTCTTGAAAATCATATAGGATACAGACGGACGTATTTGAAAATAAGGTTTCAGGCAGTGGAAATGTGAATTGCAGCTTTTTAGCAGCACGCTGGCACCTATTTTGTCAGTTACAGCTGATGTATTTAGCATATACTAGGCAAACAAAAAGAAAATAAACAACAGCGAAAATGAAAGGAGATCTCTAATGCATTCGTAAGTAAATCTTGTTTGCGACGTCAATTCCATCATTGGTGTCGCTTTTAGCCGGGGTCACACAGCTTATACATAATTGAAAAAACAGTTTTCATACAGATTCGAACGCGAGTCACAGCAAGATCCGTACTTCCAATGCCGCAATTGGTTGAAGGCAATTGGCAATTGTTGAAGGAGAAGCTTGGCACGTGGCGTTCATATCAAGGATATTGCGGTGGCTCCAGTTTGCAGACTGTCTTTGTATAATGTATGAGCATTGTGACTTCGGCTTAAGAGGATGCAAACCCTCAAACTTTACCCTCCCCCACCTGATCTCGCATTAATTTTGTGCTGCATGTAGAGCAATCCAGTTGGTTCATAACCCAAGAGCTTTTATGTGACAAATGTTCTTTGGAGCTTTTAGCATACGAAAGTAAATGTCTTTAGAAGATTTGTGCGTGAAGTTAATTGATAGCAAATATATTTTCTCTTAATTCACCAGGAGATCGTTCTCAAAAGTAACTCTTGCCATAGCCTCCTCTATACTCACAAAGCCTGGCAGTTTGACGACGGAGCGATAGAATGCCCGGTCGCACATTTGGAGCGCGAGGATCTGGTAGCAGAGAGGATATGTCGGGGAACCTCGTATTCAACGCACAGCTTTTACAGCGACCCGAAACATGTTTTTCAAACCCGAAGAGAAAAGAAGCGGTACCGCGAGGAACGCAAAGTACACGAGCGAACATTCCATCGCTCAGGAGAAGTGTGTTTCGGCGTCTCACCGCAGCGGGGCGCCCGTTACATGGCTCTCCTGTCATCCGTTGTCTGCCGCTCTACCTTTTCACTTTGGGTGGCCCCGTCTCGTGGCGATCTGCCGGGCTCCGTCAGTATAGAGGAAGCTATGGTCTCACTCAACGCTGTCTTGATCCGAACCCGTCATTCTAAAGGCCGTGTCAGAGGCCTTCTACAGACTATTAGAATTGAATGGCGATGCGAGCATAGAACAGGAAGAAAAAATTGTTTTTGGTTTTTACAACTCTAATGGTTTTCATTTAATATAAAGTGGAAAAAATAAATAAAACGGGAAATATAAAATGATTTGCATTAACGCTCCCGCTGAAGCCACACGTCACACATTATTTTAACCGCGGCGGTTTCATACCTGTGCAACTAATAAAATTCAATTCAATTGTGTTCTTTAAATTAAATTAAATTAAAATCAAACTAAGTTTTATTTCACGTCACTTATTGCAGAACGGCGGGAGCGTAAGAGACGCGTGAAAAGACTGCGTAGCGGGACGACTGCCGTTAGTCGCCCCATTCTGCGCATAACCGAGGTGAACCAAGCATCAAAGTTTATCATTTCAATGGGATACCAAATATCACAGCTTTTTATTTCCCTGGCTCGAAATACTTATTTTTTTTTCTGCGAGGGAGTTGAGGCGGCAGTTGTACGCGTTGGCCATAGGGACCTAGATCGCTCGCGCCGAAATGTCTTCTGACAGGAAACCGAAACCTAGAATCGTGTCAATATTGAGCGTTCTTTAGAAAATGCCGTAAAATGCTGCACGTGCATCAAATATTTGTAAAGGTGGCTCCGACGTTCAGTGAAACATCCTGTAGATGTGTGCAATTATTTTCTCGTACCTGCTGAATACAGCGAGTGCCAGAAGCAGATCGTTATCGTAAAACAATTAGAACCGTGGAAGAATAAGGATGATACAAAGCCTGGTTTTGTCCATTTTGGAAATCGCCCCAATAGCGGAAAAATATACACACCGTAATATCCCGATAGATAGCCTACCTAGATCGACAGCATATCGGGTGAAAAGAAGAAGTTTGCTAACTCCCGGGGTACATCCAAGAAAGGTTAAAAAAAGCGCTATTTTCAGATCATGTTTTGTTGCCAAACTTCTTATTGCGGTCAGGGACAATGAAGCAGAGATAACTGTACAATTTCCAGTCAGCAATGTTCGCTTATATCTCGCCATGGCTACCTTGCCACATTTACGCCGAGGTCATCATTGATCCGAACACTATGATTACTACGACTGGGCTATCTTTCGGTGTTTAAAATAAAATAGCAGGTCAAGCTAAAAATAGGGGTAGTATATCCTTCAGGGATGGGGCACCTCACGGGATATTAAGGTAGGGTTAATTCTGCTACCACAAATAGCTCAGCATTATTACTTTGCGTTACTAGCGTTGTACCAGACGGTGCATGAACTCCTACCCTTTACTCCTATGGCAGCTCAATTATGCAGACTCCCAGTTTGGAGTGGTATACCTACAGGATATTGACATCAATTTCAATAAGGCGAAAGTAATATACGATTTTTATGATCCTTCTATAACGCCTGTTTTGCAATCACCAAGTCGTGCTGCACTTGCGCCAACAAAACACTTTTGTTCACGGTGATATGCTGCTATCGTATTCTCATTCTTGCAGCACTGCAAATCGGAAGAGTAGGAGTAACCATTTCGATTATTCGGTACAGCAAAGCTGTCTTGGACTCGCTGCTCGACTTTGTCGCGGGAGTCAAACTGTACAAAACTACCAAAGCGCGGAAGTTCCAATACATTCCCCCTTTCACTCCCTCCCCCCTTTCTCTCTCTCTCCTCCGGTGTCAGTAAACAAGGAATTATAGATAATTCCTTTCAATAATGGAATGTTTAACAATATTGATTTCAGGAGCCTCGCTTTGGAAACATTGAGCCTGTAGCGGAACCTATGGCTACCTTAGGGATAAAAAAAAAAACAGAACAAAAAAGAAAACCAAAGTGGTTTTGTAGTTATGGGGCTCTTTTTTCCTACCCTAAGAGCAGGAAAGAGGCGTGATCGCACTTGGTAGCATGATTGTAGGTTTTCGCCTTTAAACTTATACTCGAGGATTTGAAAGTTCTGCCAATTGAGACTTTGTTTTTCTTATATTTCGCCTTTCCTAAAAAAAAAGAAAAGAAAAAAGAAAAGATGGATAAGAAAGTATCAAGCAGGCAAGCAGCTAAATGTTTTGGTTGTTTCTCGATTTTTAGCTCATGGCTTATAATTATAACACAATTGAGATTAAACTTACCGTTTACAAATTTCCTCACGGGGCCTATAGATGGACCTTTCCAGTGACTTAGTGGGCAGATATTTAAGCCGTGAAAGCAATATTTGATATAAACCAATATTTTTGTGGCGCATTATCCTTTACGGTGTACTGATATTATGGAGCAAGCAGCGCGGCACTTATTTTTAATTGGATAAAATTACTCTGACATTTTTTTACTAAAACATTAATAAAACTTATAATATATCAGGATCCAAATGACATCTCTACATTTCTTACAATAACCAGAAATTGGCTACCGTCAGAAACTGAGGTTATTTTTAATATTCTTCCGAGAGCAGCTTTCGGGAGATCGGAATATATTAGTTGTCCGTGAAAATGTTTTATGGTGCGCGACGCTGAACTGTCGCGATTAGGAAGTAACCCTAATTGAAGGATTTCAGCCCAAGTAAATATATTTTACTATAAGTATTGAAACTTTCATTTTCTTGGTCGATTAAATACTGTTGTACCCAGAGGGGCCGAAGACTTATAGCTCCCTCCATTCCGCTTTCGTTTTAAGGTAATTTACTTGGGATAACCAGCGTGAGGAAATTAAGTAGTCCTATATTTTGTTGCTTTAAAGTGTGTTGTTTGAGGAATGAAATAATTTTTTTATTAATTCCCCTTTCTATGTCATCCCACTGATCACTATCTATTTAATTAAGGTATTGTGTCTCCGTATTGACTCGCACGTTCCTGGCCGGACCGCTCCATTTTATTAAAGTAGGAAGAACCAGCCGGTCAATTAGACTCCTTTTTTTTCATATTAGTTCTAAACCAAACTCTCGTTTGGATTAGAACTAATATTCTGTGTCAACTGGTGTTCCGCGGAGAAGCATCCTTTGCGCTATTCTGCTTACGATGTATATAAATCAGTTACTCTCTTCACTAGCATCTGCAGTCAGACTCTTTACTAACGGTTGCGTCACGTACAGGGCGTTTCTGAAAAACGTCCCAAAACGGTTCCTGCGAAAACTACGCACCAGAAAGGAAAAGAAAGTCACTGTCACGTTGTTCTCTGCCAAATGACCTATCTAAGAAAATTATTAACGTTCGCGATATTTAGGTGAATACTTTTATTTGAGTACTAAACTTTTTAGTTATGACATTTAAAGTTAGGATTCTTCTGACAAAATCGCTCGGTATCGTCAAAAATTACCGAATGAGTCTAATTAGAAGGATGTAAGGCAAGTCTTGCATTTTACGGCGTCCCCCCCCCCCCCAAAAAAAAAAGAAAAAAAAAAACCTTTAACTTGGACGCATGTACGCATCGGTTTTCGTTCGGGACGCATTTCTGGCGCCAGCGGTCCTGGTCTACGCACGACCAAAGCGCGCAACTAATGTGAGTCACTACGGAGACATGTGACGAAGGTAAACAAACAAATAAGAAAACCATTGCAGTACCGCTCTAACATCACAGCTGAAAGGCTGCTAAGGGATCTTGAATAAATATATAAATAAATAAATACATATTATTTCACCAGTTTGCGGTACATTTTCTTGTTACACGTGGGACACGAGGCGATAGTGCAGCGTTTTTTCCACGGAAATTCAACGGACGTACCTGTTGTATCTTGGACACAACCTACGTTCCCAGGACACGGCAGGTGCAGACAGTTCCAGTGCCTAGTGGAGTCACTGACAGTTCACTCATACTGAACAGAATTACCTTTAGTACTGAAGTCAGATGATTTATATTCAAGGGGGCAGGCGGCCATACCTGTGGAGCCACAGCTTATGCCGAGCAATAACTAACAAATGCAACATCTCCCCCACCGAAATAGGGTTTAAATACATTTCAGTTCACGCAGTTCAAGGTTCAGTCCACTACGCTATACAAGGAACAGTTCATTTCACACAACTTGATTTTCAACGTTCAAAATCGGCGAGCCAAGCTGGTACTCTCCTTGTCCTTGTCGAACACGTTAAGGTTGGATCGGTTGAAAGCGGCCCTTGACTTGGCGCTTGATCTGACGCTCCTGAAAGAACCTGTCGAGCCCCAACGCTCTCGGGTGAAAGAGGCCTTAAACTTTCTCCATTCAAAGGGACTGGTTGAATTTCAGAAGCCTCGGGTTATTGGAGCACAGTCGGTGGTACTCCAGCACTCTCCGATGGCAGCGTCTCCTGAAGTGGGTGTGCTGCCCCGAAGGAACACATCGTTAAAACTGTCGGTAAAGACGACGCAGCTGGCGGAGCAGACGTTTAAGGTACTAACTGCTCCCGATTCCACACACGACCATCGTTCAGTTCATACGTGTGTCGCTTTCGGCGTTTGATTACCGTGAACGGACGCGAGTAGCTCGTGGCACCTTTAGGTACATGTCTAGGCAGCTTGACCTGGACGTTCTGGCCTGCGTGCAGTGGCGCAGGTTTGGCAGCTCTCGGATGGTCAGTATACTTCTTGTTTGCGGATTGCCTTTTGACCATTCTTCCCTGGAATGCTCCCAGCTTTATGTCTGGTTTCTGGAAAGGGTAACGAAAGGGTGCTTCCACCAAGTCAAATTTCATCCTTAGATGACGGCCATACAACAGGAAATAAGGGTTTTGTCCAGTAGTTGCATGCGGCGCGCAACGGTACACGCCAAGGTACTCTGTGATTGTTTCTTTTAGCGGACGCTGCTCCTTTAAGCCTACTTGGATGCACTCTGAGCACGGGATTAAGTTTTTCAGTCTGTGCATTTGCCTGCGGATGGTAAATGGCAGAGAAGGCATACTTTATGCCTCTCTTGCAGAAAGGTTACAAACTCGCTTGTGGCGAATTAGGGTCTGTGGTCGATTACGAGCTACTGAGGGTAGCCTTTATGGCTGAAAACGCTACGCAGGAGGGATGTCACTGTTCCCGTTGTGACGCTTAAAGTAAAACACACTTCCGGCTATTTGCTGACGTTATTCATCAGCATGATAGCAAAACGGCTGTTGGGCCCTGTGGCAAAAGGACCCACAACGTCGATACTTAGCTTCTCCCATGGCCTAAAAGGAAAAGCTGCTAGTTTCAAGGGTGGTGTGACTGATTTCGCCAACTTGTCCGCATTTTGGCAGATCCCACAGGACTTAAATGAGGTGCTCCACCTGCCAACTCTTGCAAGGCCACCTTACGAAGTCGTTGTTTCGTTATTGTGATTCCTGGGTGTTACTCGTGAGCGGCCTCCATGAGTCGGCTAACCAGCGACACAGGCACCACGAACTGCTCCCCACGTAGTAACAGGTAAAATGGAGTCACTTGAGCCGGCAAGGTCTTGACTGAGGGCCACGATCACATCAACCACATTATGACTTGTTGGAGCAAGGAGTCATGCACTGTGTCGGCCCCACAAACTTCTGGTGAGTGACGCAAGACGAAACGACACTAACAGCCTCTCCTGGCTTAGTATTGTGGACATTCTTCTCCTCATGCCTTCTTGAGAGAGCGTCCGCGACAAGATTCTTGTCACCTTTCTTAACTCAATCTTGGAGTTGAAGGCCAGCAACCTGGCGTACGAACTTGCAACCCGGATGGGACAACAACCCGCTCCTTTAGCACTTAAGAGCGTCAGCACGGCCTGATGATCAGTCCGCAAGGTAAACTGACGTCCCCAAAGGTAGACCCTCCAGTGCTCACAAGCCCATAAGCAGGCTAACGCGTCTAGTTCGCTTGCGTAGTACTTCCGCTCTTGGGGAGTCAACTTCCTGGACGCAAAAGCAACAGTAACCAGTTCTCGGTATTTTCGCTGCTGCAGTACTGCTCCTAGGCCAATCGTGAATACGTCAGTAGGAACCACAATGTCCAAGCCCGGATCGAAAAGGTGCAAACACTTGGTAGCCAAGAGCTGTTTCTCCTGCTCGAAACATGCTTGTCCTCTTGGGCCACAACTGAAAGGCGTGCTCTTTAATAACAGCTCCCGAAGAGGCTCGACTTCTGAGTAACAAGGTAGTAACCGTGTATAGTAGCCAACTAGGCCGAGAAATGACCGCAGTGTAGCAAGGTCTGTGGATGTTGGCGCATACTGGATTGCATCCACGTTGCTCCGCAGTGGCCGTACTCCCTTGCCACTGACCGTGTGAACAAGTAAGGACAGTTCGTGCGCGGCAAGAACACACTTATCGGTGAGTTTTAAGCTAGCCCTCTCGATGCAGTTCAGAACCTGGTTTAAAGCTCTGATCATGCTCTTTAAGGGTGCTGCCGAACACAATGACGTCGTCGATGTAGCACAAGGCATTCTTGCAGCTTTTCGAAATGGTAACCATCACCTTTTGAAATGCAGAAGGCGCAGAAGAAAGTTCAAACCAGACTCGTTTGAATCTTTGCAGGCTTTCCATTGTGATGAAAGCTGTCAAGTCTCTGCTTTCTTGACTGAGAAGAACTTGATGGTATGCGGCTGCCAAATCTATCTTCGAAACGTACTGCGCAGCATGGAGTTTGTGCAGCAGCTCCTCAGTGTGTGGCAGAGGAGACTTGTCTACCACCACGTCCTGTTTGACTCTCGAAGATCGACGCATATTCTTATGCTCCTATCTTTCCTTTTTACACCGACGGTGGGGGATACTCATTCGGAGCCTACAAACCTTTTCGATAATATCTTCACGTTTAAGACGCTTTAATTCTTCTGAGACTTGCTTCCTCACAGCGAATGGAAGTCGGCGCAATGTGGAAGCAGCAGGTTTATTACATTCACGTATTCTTTCTTTGTGAAAAAAATACTTGGCGAGGTCGAACTTGCCGTCAAACAAACGTGAGAACCGGAAGTACAAGTCAGGCGAGAGTCCTTGTGGCGTCTGCGTAGTGTAAAAGCAGTGCAATGACGTACCGTTTTTTTTTTGCAAACTCAAGGCGATGACAGCATCTATTTCCAAGATATCTGAACCTTCAGGAACCACGTAGAAGAAAGATTATGTCAGCATGGCAGTCCCGGAACAGAACAGGAACAACGAAGTAACCCTTGACGACGATCTTGCGGCGTGACAAGTCGAATAGCGCTGCCGAGATTAGTTGCAGCAGAGCTGAGCGCTTGAGCTTGGTATAAGTTGAAGAAGTCAGGATTGAAACAGCGAACCCGCGTCGACTAGGAGTGATAGGGTAGCCGCTTGCATTTGAACGTTGATTTGCACATGGACATGACCTACGTTCCCAGGCCACGGCAGGTGCAGACAGGTGCCTGAGGAGGCACTGACAGTTCACTCTTACTGAACAGAATTTCCTTTAGAACCATAGTCACGTGATTTATATTGATTTATATACAAGGGGCAGGCGGCCATGCCTGTGGCGCTACCTCTTATATAGAGCAATAACTAACAAATACCACAGTACCCATTGGAGATACCTAGTTAACTGAAAACTGTCAAAATTAAGGAAGCCGGTTTTATGGGCACCCTGCAGATCTAACTCAGTGGCCGAAACGCGTGCCTCTCGCGGCGACATCGCGCGTACTCATCGGGATGCGACCTCAGCAGTCGTAGCTCGACTGCAGTGGTACACCAGTGGGTGTTGCGGAAGCGCGGAAGAGCGGGAGCAGCGGGAGCGGAGGCGGAGCTCTCCACTCTTCCTAGGCTGACTCCAGTGGCCGCGCGCGGCGCTGTTCATTGGGCGGTCAGTAGCTGCTCCTAGCAGATGCAGGGTGACCATAACGTGTGACTCTTATTAACTCACACGCGTCACATAATTAAAAAGTAAACTCGCTTTAAATCCACATGTAAAACATTTTTTCACTTGTAACACACATCTATTTTAATCTTCAACATAAAAAAACTCCGAGCAAACCTACTTTTTAAGTATTTCCAAGAACTGATAATCGCTTAACACCCAGCTTCCTAAGTCCACCGCCTTCTTCATTTTTTTACATCATCAGTTCTGTGCATTAGTACCTGAAACTACACTTCATACCAAATGTTTCGTTAACCCTAACCCACCTAACGTAACCTAACCTCACCTAAAATATAAAATCAAATCTGAAATGTTCCTTGTACTAAAACAAATGAAATATCTTCACGATATCTTAAACGTTTTAGCAGACGCTTTCGGCTTTATTTGGCACTCTAGCTGCTCCGGTGTTGGCGATCCATTTTTTATTGTTTGCTCTAGTGCTTGTGGAGCTACGTCTCACTAAATATGGTCTACTGCATAACACGGCTGTATATTTATGTATTTATAGCATCCAATATTTATACATTTTACGACACTGTTAGAGCGAACACGATATCAGCACTTTGCTTTCTACTTTAAATGAGTATTGCCAGTCATAATATTTTATATTTTAGCTTAGTGCCCCATGTGAAATCCTTTCATCAGACTTGCAGCTTTAGTACAGCCCATCGTAGTAAAAGAAAAAATAATACAAGAAACCGGTGACCCCTTGTTCGCGCTGCCAATGCGAGGCCGAGTACATACGCTCTCTTCAAAGTTTTGTTTTTGTTTTCCTAAGCAAATTTGCTTGTTTATCGTTATAATGTATCTTCGAAAAGCACACTTTGAATATTTTTATTTTGTAATATAAAAATAATCTTTAATGTAATGCACTGGAAAGAACGCGATCGAGGTAATAAGAAGCAAACTAAATCTTTCAATGTTATAAATGCACGCCATCGTAAGAGAAACGCAGAAAACAACTATCTTTTGCAGAAGCGTTCAAAGAAATGGAAGGAAGGGGGGAGAGAGAAAGAGAGAGAGAAAGAGCCAGCGTGTGTATTCGCTCTGGCAAATTTGTCACTGACTTCCAGGATTATGTAATACTGTGAAACTCTTTCTTTTCGCGACCTCGATTTTCCACGAATTCGTCAGCGAGGTCATATTCGCGACCAGTAAATTTCGTGAATTCTAAAGGCAGGAATTCACCTCTATGGACGATAGTAATAGTCATGACCACTAAAATTAGCGAATTTCGCAAGTGACGAAATTCGCGAAAATTATGAGTCGCGAACATTAAGGGTTTTACAGTATGTTGAAAGCGCGGCGGACGCGCTATAGCAACGAAACGAGATTCCGGACCAATACTGGATTTTCCAATAGCGGAGAGCTCCTATTGAAAAGTACCAAAAACACAACACATATTAGGTATACATTTTAATTTCAATGTCTCTTTGCGCTAAGAAGGCAATGAACTGCAGAATGCATTTTATGCTGCAGGATAAGATTCCGAGTCCCGACACACATAGCACGGCCCCTCGACAAAACAAGGTACGGCCGCCACTTCGCACCGCCGTACATAGACGAAAGCGAGATTGACTAGCTTACACTACTGGCTCCATTGGCGCCAGTAGTCCGAAGACCCTTCCCGAAAGTCAATCTACTCACACTTCATAGAGTCATCAGACTCGACGCTCTAATGGCGGCCACTACACAACTTCTCCAAAGCCAGAAAAGCGAACGCCTTCCAAAGCATAGAGCAGAAAAAGGGAAAAGATGTTGGTCCTTTAAGTCACCTTTGAATCCCGAAATCGACTGTGCTTGATTTAGCTGAGCATGATCTCATATGACCGCCCCTATAGAGCGGCAATATTGGAGCTTTCTGGGACTGCAAAGGTGACTCTTACTTTTGAAGAGGGTCTATTCCGGTGACGCGCGCCGCTGAGCAGCAGCGAGAGATAAGGATCAGCGGAGAAATGCCAGGAACAAACCAACCAGCGCCGTAGCTGTCATCGACCGGTAGCGCCGCGGTGGTCGCCCGGGGTACTAGGCGCGTTCCCCGTTTGCGACGCATCTGGCGAGCCGCGCTTCTGCGTTTCAGATCTTGCGGCCGTGTACATAACCACATCGAACTTTAAAATCTTCATTTATTTACCAAGTGAACGAAGTGAGAAGTGAGTGCACTTATGTACTCTACAAATTCTTCTTTTACGTTGAGAGTATAAATTCACACAATTTTCGTGAAAGAAGAAAGTTATCACAAATAGTGCAGTTTCTGAATGAAATGCAATGATTGCAACACGTAACAGGTAGTCCGACTGCGTCAGCGCACACCAGCTCGGAAAGGAAGGATCGAAAGCTTCCGCTGCAAAACCCGGCGATCTTCGGGTCCTACTCTCCACCCTGCCAGTTTCAATCTGGATGAGCATCGTACCGGCGCGCGGTCGCGTATCACTTAGTGTGAGAGTGCTTGTTAATGGTTGTACTGCGCAGGTTAAATTTTCATCCGCAGCTGATACGACCAGACGACCATTGAGGCTCACTTACTTCCGGCTGTATAAACATACATACAGAAATTTTATTATTTACTACGCAAAAAAACAAAATTCGATAAACAAAAGGTGGAACGTAGTTTCCATGTCTGCATTTGTTTTCGTTAATGTACACAAGAAGGAAGTTTTAATAAATCAACGAAAAACCAACTTATTTTTAACTTTTGATTTTGTTATTATCTATCATATATGTCATAATAAAGTAGTGTCTTTTTATAAGGACGTTATGGGCTCTTCATTTATATTTAACCGTAATTTACCCCAATACTCGTAACATTAATTCAGTCGTCTGGTCTCAGCTCAACAGTTTAGTTTCTTGCTTGCATAACATTTAAGCTGTTCAAAGTATTCATTCAATTCATTCATTCATTCATTCATTCGTTCGTTCATTCATTCATTCATTCATTCATTCATTCATTCATTCATTCATTTGTTTATTTTCTGTGCTCATGAACAGCTTGACGCCTTAGTAATGATGCACAACAAAATGTTCACAGGTTAGTTACAAAAGTCTTAAAAGCTACGAAATTTGGGTTAAAAACATCAATATTTGCTCCCCTGAGGGTATTGTAGAAGTGTTGAATACGGGTCATGGGACTCGTTTGGATGATGTGATTAACATGGAAAGTTGGAGAAACCCGCAAAACTCGACTCGGAACGTGAATATTAATAGCAGATGTGAGATCTGGGCAATCAATTAATCCATGAATACATTTATACAGGAAAACAAGATCGCGCTCACGCCGTCTGGAACTCAAAGTAGGGCATTTACATCGTTCCAAGAGTCTCGCATAAGAATAAAAAACAGTACGACCAATGTAACGATCGTAAACAATTCGAAAAAAACGCTTTTGAACATTTTCAATCATCTCTTGGCTCGTAAAACTAATACAATTCCAGACTACAGAGGAAAACTCCAACTTGGTCCGGATTAACGAGAAATATAACCGTAGAATACAGGCTGATGTGGAGAACTCACGCGTGATTCTAGAAATTACTCCCAGCTTACGCAAAGAGCCATTTATAAGGTTGTTAACATGTACAGTAAAGTATAACGAAGAGTCTATGTATACACCAAGATCACGCGTGCACTCGACTCTTCGCAGAGGATCATTGCCAATCTGGTAACAAAAGTTCATTTTTTCTACCTTTCTAGACAAAGACATAATAACGGTTTTAGAAGGATTGAGCGTTAGCATGTTCTGACGACACCAATTGCACACACGCCTAACATCCTCCATAAGTTTTTCGCAGTCTTCCAAGGATATGATCTGCCTAAACAACTTGACATCATCTGCATATTGCAAGACGACCGAATCGCGAACAATTGAGCTCAAATCATTAATAAAAACATTGAAAAAGATCGGCCCAAGTATAGAGCCTTGCGGCACACCCGAAGAAGAAACATAAGGCCGAGAGTGATGTCCAAGAACACGAACAAAATTGTGTCTATTAGACAAATAATCTAGAAACAGGGAACAAAGGGAGGTACTCACGCCGTAGGATTCTAGTTTGTGTGCAAGGAGCGAATGGTCTACTAGGTCAAAAGCCTTAGAGAGATCGAAATACACAACGTCTACCTGTCCACGTTGACACACAGTAGGCGAAACAAAATTTAAAAAAGACACCAGATTTGTCTCAACAGACCTACCACGCATGAAGCCGTGTTGTGAAGGGCTTATCTTATGCTTAAAAAGTTTGAAATGTGCTCAAATAAAACAATTTCATAGACCTTAGCAAAGGGAGATAACAACGACACAGGTCTGTAATTTTTTACATCATCCGTTCTGCCATTCTTATGTATTGGCACAGTAATAGAGTTCTTCCACAGGGAAGGAAATGTACGGCTCTGCAACGACAAGTTAAAAATATGCGTTAAGACGGGCGCAAAAATAGAGGAGCATCCTTTAACAATGAAGCTTGGAATGCCGTCAAATGCAACTGATAACTTTGGCTTCAGTTTCCTGATAGCAAGTTCAATATCAGTAATTTCAAAAGATACAATTGACAGGTGATCACTGGCATTATCACTGACGCCATGCACAGGCACTCCAGTTTGGCCGCAAGAATAAACCGAAGAAAAATAATTCGCGAATGCATTTGACACATCTTCGGGCTCAGACAGCATATTACCTAACGAGTCAGCTATGTTTATTGATGACGAAGTTGTAGTTGTGCGATCCTTTACATATCGCCAGAAAAGCATTGGGTCACGATTTAAGCTGCGCTCTACTGACTCACGGTGTAATATTTTATCGCGCTTCAACAATGACTTAGCTAGCGCACGCGACTCAGAAAATTTTAGGTACCAAAAAGCGGAATTTGCAAACTTATATTTCCTATGATAATGCAATTTTTTTCTTAGAACTGATCTAAGCTCCTTGGAGTACCAGTGCGGATAACGACTTGTGCAAGGACGCTTTTTGGGAACGAACCTTTCAAGTGCATCTACGATATAGTTTGTGAACACTTCAACGGCACGATTTACATCGGTCATACTATATATGGAAGCCCAATCTGCATTATCTAAATGTTGATAAAGGCCAAAGTAATCGCCTCTTGAGAAAGCAAGTGACTCACTGTCTTTGTGCTTTACTTTCACCACAGAAATCATAAATGAAACAGAAAAAGGAACATGCCAAACATCCGGTAAAACAAGCGGATTGGAAACAGACATCAGGCTGTCGATAGGAAAGTTGGCCAAAGCCAGATCGAGCACATGTCCTGCTGAGTTATGAAGACCGTTCATTTGGGTAAATCCGACAAGGTTAACAAATGAAAAAAGGGCATTCGCTTTAAATGATGCACTATGAGCAGACAGTGAAGGATGAACCGAATTCCAGTTAATTTCAGGAACATTGGAAATTCTGTTAATTCCAGAAGTTAATTAGAATATGACATACACCGTTGGATGCCACCGGAGAAAGTCGACGAAGTTGTAAAAACTCCTCTCAAATTGATACAACATAGTATAAAAGCTAAAAACAGCAATCACATTTAACTTTTTTTTTAATTGGAGGACGTACTGCAAGCGTATTTAGTACCTCCAAGCTGAAGGAAAAATAAAAACGCATCTGGCACAGTATGCGCAAGTACTTATTGAAATTCGATAGATGAACAGTTTATACATCTACATAGGATAGCCTCTTTACGCGCCTACATATACAAGCCCGTAGATACAAAATGTCCCCTTGTTGTCAAATATTTAGTACGCGGGAAGGCAAAAAAAAGTGCAAGGACGCTGATTAATCGTTGTAGCCTAAGGGTACCTTATACGGAAAAAATAAATTAAACAAAAATATCAACTCCATCACAGAAATTGCTCTCCTAGAAAATGCTAGACTGAAGATTTGCCATTCAGGGTGGTGCGGGGAACAAAGCTACTGCAAAGACCTGTCCGAGCGAAGAATTGTGTTGGGAAGCGTTGATTACGGTGCCTCGTAGTCTGTGTCAATAACGGGTAGAGGTAATAACTAATTACCTCTACTCCGTTATTGACACAGACTATGAATATGGTGGTACCTAATTACTAATAAGGTACCATCATATTCTAAACCCTGAGACGATGTGTTGTCTTTTCCGTTATTTTATTTATACTTTTCTTAGGTTTTAGATAATAATGTTTGCTAACCACCTCGCCTGCATACTTTTGCTCTTTGTACTGAGTAACTCTGTAAACATTTTAGCGGGAACACGGCTTTGGCGCTTTTTTGTGTTTTGCTTCGAAGGGGAACCTGCAAGCATAACATTTTTGACGCTTAGGTTTGTGCCTCAAATGAGAAATTTTTACTACACTAGTAGTTTTTGTAAATGCTCTTCAATGATAAGAGATAGGCGGCAAAAATCGGTGACCACTTGTTCGTGCTAACAGTGTCGCGCTGTGAACATCAAGCCGACAATTATTTTGTAGTAGAGGGGCATCCCAAAAAGTTATAGGCCTGATAGAGAAGTGCGAGCACAGACATGAAACTTGAGTATAGCACATAAGAACTTCTTAAGATTCCCGACACCAAAAATAGCGCAAGAGCACAGTACGGGTTTCCGGTGGCAATCACCGCGGTCTGCTAAAACGAAGAAAGTGAAGACACGTAGGGCGATTGAGTATTTGTCTCGCAAGGGCCTTACTCCTGCAGACACCCACAAAGTCAAGGCGGCGACGTCGGCACAGGATGCCCCACCCTACAGCACGGTGAAAAACTGGGCTGAAAAATTTGATCGAGGATGGGAGAGCCTCGAAGACGACTCCTGCCTTGGCTGCCATGCGGAGGTGACCGCGCAAGAAAACATCGACCGTGTGCACAACGGGACAACGGCAGATCGCCAAGTAAAAATCCGGACACAGGTCACGGACATCTCAAAAACCACAGTTATGTACGTCTTGACCCAACATCTTGACGTGCACAAGATCTCAACCAGGTGGGTTCCAAGATTGTTCTCGCATGACCAACAAAGCACCCGCTACAACACACCCAGGGAAAATCTCGAGCTGCTCAGGTCAAAGCCTCAGGCCTTCTGTACACAATTTGTGACTGTGGGACGATACCTCGGTTCACCACATGCAATCCGACCGCATAGCCCAGTGTAAACTGTGAAAACACCCCCTCCTCTCTACCGCTGAAGCAAGGCTTGGTTTGTTCCATCAGCAAGCAAAGTGATAACCGCCGTTTTATTTTTTTATTTTTTTTAATATTTACGGCGTGTTGATTAGCGGTTAGCCTTCAGAAATGACATAGCAGCACCGGGAACTATAGTGTAGCCTTTATTCATCGCCTCTGGGATGCCATGAAAGCCAAACTTCGCGGTATGCTCCGGAAGGCGGTGCTCTTTTCTGTTTTCATGCATCCACCGTACTCGACAGATCTCCTCATCAGACTAATATATCTTCCACCAGCAAGAAAAAAAATTCTTTGGTGGTTTTTGTTGTTGCTGTTAAGATGAAGACGTCAATAAATCGGTGTGACCACCGCCCCCTTTGTTTCGGGTGTGACAAATGTCGGGCGTTATTCGCCTTTGTCCTTTTGGAGTTTTCCCTAATGGGTCACCATCCCGCAGCCCTGTCTTTTGTTTGTTTCTTTGTTTTTTATTTATACTAGAAGTCTGGGAGGCTGGAGCGAAAGGCGACCAAAGCCGCCTGACAAGGCTCCAGTCCCCGTTACAGAGTCGCAGCAAAGCGACAATAGACATAATTACAGACATGCAACGAATGGTGCACTTGTAACATTGGCTTAATGTCAAACTAAAGAATATATATATATATATATAGATATCTGAACATAACGTGGGATGATATATGTGCTATAAATCATACAAAACAAAGGGAAAACGAAAAGAAAAACGAAGGAAGGATGAGAAGGATCAGGATGGGAGACGTATTATTGCTGAGGACCTAATATGCAAAGCCTTATTTTGTTTTTGTTAAATTTCGAGGCGATTGACAGTTAGTAATAATGTCTACCGTTTCTGGGAATCTATTTAAAAATTCAGGAATTATGTAACTCAAAAGTTGAGACCCATAATTTGTGCGAATTTTTTCTTGAACATATTTTTCATGACGTAAGTTATAGGTTGTGGTTTTCTGCGGGTAATTTTCTAGAAATAGAGACTCGCTGTTTTTAAATTCTGTGTAAATTTCTAGAGCCACTCTCAAGTAATAATGTTGTTGGATGGAAAGAATATTGTGTTTCAGAAAAGAAGCAGCAGTATGGGCGTAACTATCTAGATTATCTATGCACCGGATAGCTTTCTTCTGTAGGACTAGTAACTTGTCAAGGTTAGTTGCTGTTGTTGTTCCCCAAATTAATAAACAGTAGTTAAGATGGGAGTGTAACAATGCATAATATAACTGACGTTTTAACCAACAAGGCAGGAGTAGCCTAACTCTACGCAAAATGCCGATAGATTGGGAAATCTTTGAACGAAGGTGTTCCACATGTCGAGACCAAGTTAAACTCTCATCGAACCAAATACCAAGAAATTTATGCGACCTAACGTTCTCTATAATTGTGCTTTCAAACTTTACGTTTATTTGATAGTTAATAGGTTTATTTTTAGGCTTAAAAATAATATATTTTGTCTTGCCAGTGTTCAACTGAAGTTTGTTGGACTGTAACCATAGTGATAAATTATTTACCACTCATTTGACATAGTTTCTAGCTTCATTAGGTTTGAATCAGAAAAAAATACATTCGTGTCATCTGCGTACAAAATAATATCTGGTGTATGTGGCAGATTTACAATGTCATTTATATACAATAGAAATAACAATGGACCAAGAATAGATCCTTGTGGTACACCGTAAGTAATTGTTTCAAGCTGAGAACGCATGCCATTTATGAACGTATATTGAGAACGTGCCGATAAGTAACTACGAATCAGTGCCAATGCAGTGCCTCTGATTCCATACATTGGCAATTTTGTTAACAGAATATCGTGCTTTATGAAATCAAATGCCTTGCTAAAATCTAAAGAATATTCCGACTGTGAAAAGCTTATTTTCTATATTGTTAATAATTTTATTTTTTACATGCAACAAAGCCATTTCCGTTGATTTGTTCTTTTGAAACCCATATTGTTGACTTGCAATTAAATTATTTGCACTAAGAAAGTGGGTGAGTCTCGTGAATATAAGCCTCTCCAAAAGTTTAGAAAACATAGGCAAAACCGATATGGGTCGGTAATTACTCAGGTTGTTTAGCGCTCCACCTTTGTGCAAAACGCAAACCCTGGCTATTTTCATTCTGTCTGGAAAAATGCCCTTGCTTAAAACGGCGTTAAATATATAGGCGAGTGGTGCGGATATTAAATGAGACACAGCTTTAATTGGTACGGCTTTTAGCTCATCCTCGCTAGCTGCAGTACTGTTAGACAAGCTGCTAAAGCATAAAAAAATTTCGGCCTCGCTTGTAGATGACAAGAAGACAGAACTTGATATATCTGCCGAGACGTACGCTTCCGCTCTTGTCGACGCTCACGGAAGACGGTGATGCACCTGAGGCTACAAAATGAGAGTTGAACTTATTCGCCAGCGATTCACCAGAGAACAAAACGCCGCCAATTGTTATTTCTTCTGGTAGAATCTTTCCTGCTTTTGAGTTAATGCTTGCTACTGCATCCCAAATTTTCTTTGGATCACTCTTAATGCGAATCAATTTACGCTTGTAGTATTCTTGTCGAGCTTTTTTTATATCGGAGTTTACTTTATCTCTCATCTTTTTATACTCTAACAATACACTCATGTCTCTGCTTTTAATGAAACTGTCGTAGAGCTTATTCCGTTCATTAATCCTCTTATATAGCGCTGGCGTTATCCAAGGTTTTCTTGCCCTTTTGTGTTTACGTAACTTCTGCAGCGGAAATGATGAGTAATAGCAATCCAACAGCTTCTTCAGAAATACATCGTACGCTTGACTTGCACTGCGCTCATTATATACATCATCCCAATCTATGTTCGATACGAGCACAGAAAACGATTAAATCCTGTCATTGCTGATATATTTATGAAACACCTCAGAGTTTGGTCGAGAACATTTCTTAGATATTGAACATGACACGAAATAGAATATAGGTAGATGGTCACTCAAATTACAAGTTAAAGCACCAGTAATTACATTATTCAGTGAGTAACTAGTAACGCACAGATCAATCACTGTTTCGCTTTCCTGCGTTATTCTGGTCGGTACATTAATCGTGTTAGTACAGTTGTAAGACTCAATTACATCAAGGAATTGTCGGAACACTGGGCTGGCAGCCAATAAGTCAATATTCATATCACCAATTACCACTAGGGGTAAGTTTAGATATATAGTCCTTTCCAAAAGATCATCAACGTAGAAGAGAAAGTCATTAATTGATCCAGAAGGCGGCCGATAAATAAGCGCTATGATTGTCCCACAGCATTTGACAAGGGATAAACAAGGCATGGAAAAACACGAAAAATCTTGCATAACGTCGAAAGCAATATTATCGCAAAAATAAAGCCCAATTCCCCAACCCCGTCTATCCTCACGATATTTTCCCTCATATCTGTAGCCGTCAAAAGTTACCACATCACTTTCAGATGTATATCAAGTTTCCGTGAATGGCAACACATCAAATTTAAAATTTAATGAATTCAAGTAAACGTCAATTTCATCACTTTTATTCCGACTTCTTCTTGCATTCAAGTGAAATAGCGATAGGCTGTCCTTCGCTAGCAATTGACAATCATTCAAAAGACTGGAAAATGAATTTTGATCATAGTAGTGCTTTTGGTTGATGTGACTCGCCCTAAATCTAGATGTAACGATATGGAACTGCCACACTTTACGCGAGCGAACTCAGCGTATCTTATCAAGGTCGTCCTCATTGTCAATTTTGATAACTTGGTTACCGTGCCTTTTACGAACAAACACTTTTCCATTCTTTTGCCACGCAAACTAATAATCACTTCCTTTGCTCGTGCCTTGATTAACCACAGAAGCCTCTTGTCTTGCACAGTCAGGTTGTCTAGGAAACATATCTCGGATTTCACATTTTTTAGTTCGGCTTCCTTTTCTATTCATTGGTCCCTTCTCACTCGAGAAGCAAAGCGAACCAGCACAGCTGGGATTTTGTCCGATTTATAAGGCAGCCGATGCACACCCTCCAGATCCTGGGCTGACAACTCAGGCGGCTCTAATTGTTTTGCAAGGCTATTTATATTGACCAGCAAATTTTCATTCTCAGCTCGCAGCAGCCCATGCACTTCCAGATTCTGCCTCCTGATGTATTGCTCGAGGTTATTTGCCTGCTCTTTTAGCTTCTTGAACTCGCTGTCATTGTTTTTAGCCTCGACCAGTTCCAGCCGTTTTTGTATGTCAGTTATTTCTTTGGCTTGGCTGCTCAGCTGCTTCAGTCGTTATCATAGTTGTCGGAGATTAGCTGCACCAACTTCTCGATGTTGGCTACAGCGTCTTTTCACCGTGATTAAGGTGTCCAACTTCTCTCTCATCTCTGCGAATCCAACTATAGTCCGTTGCAACCTAAGAACGAAGGGCGAGGTAAGACGGGCCGGGGAGGAGGAAGCAGACGGAACGCTAAAGAGAGAAGGAGGTTTCCCCTCTCTTCTCCAGCGTTCCGTCTGCTTCCTCCTCCCCGGCCCGTCTTACCCTCGCCCTTCGTTCTTAGGTTGCAACGGACTATAGCTTACTGTTAATCATGACTAGCTGATTTAGTATGTCAGACTCCTGCGCAGGTTCACAGTCATCAGAAACTTGACTCCCTCTAGGTTTAGCACCATTACATCCACCACTATTTTCATGTCTTTTAGCTCTTCACCCTTCTTTTTGTACGCCCTCACGCTCACACCAGAACAAGAACCGACATGAAAACTGCACTCGTATTCTTTGCACTCGATAACCTTGCTGTCATCGGAGAGCACAATATTACAAGAAAGACACACATTCTTGTTGGGCATCACTTGAAATAGCAACACAGCAATCTCAACGAAATAAAAAATTAACTTAGCACTTCAGCAGCGGCAGCAGCAGCATCAATCAGATCTAGAGTGAAATTAGAAGCTGTAGACTGATGTGCAAACGCCAAAAACTTTGGTCAGATACCGGCGGCAGTTTTGCTGCTGCAGCTGCTGAGTGCTTGTGTCGGTTACTTCTAGGGCTTGCTTCTTTGAAGGGCGATATCCCTTGACGTGTACCCACGAAGAAGCGTACGGACTAATCGGCGGACTTATTTAAACTTGAAGATAACCGGCGTCCGCGCAGGTCGCGGAGCAATTCGTGCTGCGTTGTCACGAACTGCAAATGCGAAAACTTCAGTCAGATACCGGCGTCAGTCTTTGCTGCTGCAGCTGCCGAGCGCTTGTCATGTATCCGGACCTTACCGAGGTGGAATATGGGATTTTCTCCCTCCCCTTTTTTGTTTGCCTTAGAACAGTACCGGTGTGCTATTGGGCAATGTCCTCCCTTTCTTGTGCGTTCGGGGAAGAGAAGTTTAACCTCGCCCTGTTTCCTTCCTTTTGGTTTTCGGGGCGCTTATACTCTATAGAACCACGATCTTCTGTCCAATAAATTTCAGCAGTGTTTGAGACATCGTGTTGTGTTGTGCTTTTCTCCCCCTGTCTCAAGGTTTTGTCTAAAATGTTAAGTAATTTTGTGACTCGCTTTTTAGATGACCAAAGTGCCCATTTTTTTCTTTAAGGCGATACAGGCACTGGAGCATCGTTGGGCGAAGTGTGTGGACCTCAAAGGGGACCAATGCTGAAAAGTAACACACGTTCATTACCCTAAGTTGATTTCTTCCGTGTCATACCGATAACTTTTAGGACACCCTACCAGAAAGAACCAGTTCAGCCTGGCGAGCTAGCGTTTCTATGCCATTGTTTCTATAACAAGTGATGAGGAGTATAGTTATTTTAAGTTTTGCATTAATTAACTTGGAACAGGTCAAGCTTCAAAGTTTATTTTAGTGAATAAATTTCAAACAACGCTGACAAATTCAAATTTAGATTGAACAAACGCGTTATGAGCTGCACATCAGACGCCATATTGTTATATAATGAGCGTCGCTACATATTCAGGCTACGGTCAATCGCTGGACTGTGTTCACCCTCTTCCGATATGCAGGGTCCGCAAAGAGGGTTTGCTTCTGCGGTACGTCTCGGGAAGAGTGGCGTTGCGTCTGCTCTTCGCGTCGAAGCGATACATCACGAGTACGCTGGTGGCGTGATTCTCGCGACCAGCGTGTACACTGAATAACGAAGGCTGTCCAAAAACCATTCCGACAGAAAAACAAAAAATTGACGGGTTGCAGGCTGACATTAGAGTCTCTTGGTCAATGCGGAAACCACGTCGATCGGGAATGGGGAGCAGTCGGAAGAATGCGTCGATAAATCTGTCATTTACCATCCGCGGCCCCTGATGACTGTGGGACGCATATATCATCCGGCTTCGCTTCTAATGCGCCAATACGTCCTCCGTTGTCAGAATCAATAGTGACTGAGTACATAATGAGGTCTGCTTGAGGGAGAGACGGGAAGCACAGCTCGCCATGGCGAGTGGAGAAATGAACCTCCTAGCCACCGAGGCGTGAACACGTGCATAGTGTTGTGGTTTCTTTCCTGAGGCTAGGTAGTCTAAGAACGCACAGCAAAAAGTGCAGGATCACAGTGCGCTCACATTGTGTGAATGGTTTAGTCGGTGATGCCAAACGCATAAAGACATCGAGCACCGTGACGATGCAATGTTGGCACTGCTTTATTGGCTCCTATCCTGTCATTGTGTCCGCTGCGTCTGGACTCCAAGGAAAACAAAGTATTAGGTCTTCACGTCTTCGGCGCTTCGTGACATCATTTGCAGTTATTTATGTATTTATTTATTTCAATACCCTCAGGGCCCATAGGGCATTACAGAGGGGTGGGGCATATAAGAATTTACTCAAAAATGCAACATAGAAAGCAATGATGAAAATACAAACAAATCGACGAGTATACGCAAAAGTGATTAGTTAGTGCTTCTTTAAACATATCAATTGATGGCACAGTCACTAAAGATTCTTGAAGGTGGTTCCACTCAGAAGACGTTCTTGATATTAAGGAGTCGTTGTATGCAGATGTTTTACATTGAGGAATGCCGACCTTGAAACGATGATCGATGCGTGAAAAAATTTAGAAGTGGTTAGAGAATAATTTATTTTTTAGAGGAATGTTGAAGTGATAAATTTTGTAGAAAAGACAAAGATGAGATATTTTGAGGCGAAAGCGTTATATGTCCGATTACGCGAAAAGGCGCCGGCGCTGTCCCCGAAAGGTGGCCGTAAAAATACGTCATCAAGCACGGGCAGCTCAAAGTCAAAGCGGATGCTCCTCAGAGATAAAGCACAAAGAACAGCACAACAACAATAAGAAAAAAACAGCACAACAATGCAGATATATGCTTCGTCGCGGGAGCCGTGAAGCCAGCGGGGGCGACGCTCCTATACGCCGCTGAAGGTCAAAGCGGACGCGCCTCAGAAATAAAACACGAAGTAAAGTACAGCAAGGCAGGTGCACCTTCACGGAAGCCGTGAAGCCGGCGGGGGTACCGCGCCTGCGCAGTAGAGGAGGGTGATGTCACCGCCGAGCTTGCTCACTTTCGTTTGCCTCCCTTATTTACTTTTTTTTCCTAGAATGAGATGCGGCCCAAGAGTTTGAGAGGGACATTTAATTTCTTTAATTTTTGTTCTTACGACTTTCTTTTCTTACATTATTGTACCATATCCTAGCGTTTCATCCGTGCAATTATTCGGGCAGATATTACTTTGTTATTTCCTCTGCTTACTCAGTACACCGGACACTTTCTTTAAAGTATATTATTACCCCTTTCCCAACCATGGAACGAACTGGCTTCCTCCACACTGTTCGTGTTGCTTTCCCTCGAAGAGGAGCTGGGCTCTGTCCAAGTTGATTCGGGCTTCAGTACGCTACCATGGACGAACTGTGCTAGTCCACGTATTTCTAGTTACCTTGGCCGTGGATTGATGGCGCTTCATGAAAAATAATAACGTGGTAGATCTTTGAATTTGGCAGAAAATAGTTCTAACGCAGGCAACAGGGGATTTAAAAA
This sequence comes from Ixodes ricinus, assembly GCA_037355805.1. Classification (NCBI taxonomy): domain Eukaryota; kingdom Metazoa; phylum Arthropoda; class Arachnida; order Ixodida; family Ixodidae; genus Ixodes; species Ixodes ricinus. The sequence continues at coordinate 9,914 of JAZHYW010034967.1, read as the reverse complement.
TGGCGGCGTCAACTTCTGGTCGTTGCGTTCGTAATGATGATCTTGCCTCAAAATAGGGGAAAACGAAGATTTTGCAACGTCTCTTCAGATTCGGAAGGCGAAGAAATGAACCTTTTATCAGGACAGTGAGAGCGATGCAACTGAGTTACTCGGTTGCATAGCTCATCCGACTCCAATTCCGTCTAGGACATCGCGTCAACGTGTCGGCACTAGACTAGAATCAACGTAGAAAATCCTCCTCCAGCCTTGCAGGTTTTGCGTTCACTGCAATGCCCGGCCTGAACGTCGATGTGCAAGGTGATGTGAACTGTCTGCGGTACTTCTAACTTCTCCTTGCTTCAGATGTTACTGATCTCGTTCTAACTTCTCCTTGCTTCAGATGTTACTGATCTCGTCATCCGCGAGACAAATCGCTACGCTGCACAATTTCTCGCAAAGCTCATGGCATGCTCAGCCGTGTGGAAAGAGCTATCAAGTGAAGAGCTCAAGGTTTTCATCGGAATTATTATTCTTCAATTGATAATTCAGAAGCGAGACATGGCTATGTTCTTGGTCTAAGAGGAAATCTTTGAGGCACCGATCTTTGGTGCAATTATGAGCAGGAATGGCTTTCAAATGATTATGAAGTTACTGCATTTTGTTGACAACACTGCTGAGATCGACACAGCAGATCATCCCCAGCCAAAACTGTGGAAGATCTGACCCGCGTTCGAGACAATAAATGTCCGTTTTTGTCTGTCTACACTTTCGAACGTGATGTAGCAGTTAAGGAAAGTCTCCTGTTATATAAAGGACATTTGAGTTGGAGGCAGTACTTGTGCTTGAAACGAGCATGGTTTGGGCACAATATTTTTCTGCTGTGCGAGTCCGAAAGTGTCTATGTATCAAACATAATCCTCTACACGGGAAAAGCAACAGTATACAGTGACCATCTCACGTGGCTAGGGACGAAAGTTGTTTTTGCGCTCTTGTCATAACACGTTGGTCATGGGTGCTACTTGACTGTAAACAATTTCTACTGTTCACCGGAGCTTGTGAACTCTTTGATCACCCGAAAAAACAGACCTGTATGGCACAGTGCGACCTAGACGAACGAAAATGCCTCCCCCTCCCGCCTTCCCAAAAAAAGACAGCTGAAAAAAGGGAAGTGAATGCATTCTAACGTGGGAAGTGCTAGATCCTTTAGTGGCAAGACAAGAATTGTGTGTCTCTTTCGAGCAGTGTGCGCAGTGCAGCAATGAAAGAGGTGGTCAACAAGTGCAACGAGACACTGCAAAAGCCAAAGCTGGTTCTTTATTATATCTACGCAATGGGTGATGTGGACGAAAATGACCAGAATCCTTTCTACCATCCATCTGTCCGTCACCAGCAGAAGGTGTTCTAAAAGAAGATATTCCGCCATCTTGTCGACATGGCAGTGTTCAATGCCTTCATCTTGTTCAAGTAAGGAATCCGTGGCAAAGAGACAGATCGGGATGCCCGCATGAGCATCGGGAGTCCCTGAGGCCGAAAACGTTCAACCTGCAAGTCGAAAAAGAAGGGAAGGAGCTCAGACAACATTACGCCATGACTCGTTGAACGCCATTTCCCATGGTACCCTCCACCAGCCCCAAAAAGCCAGAAACCGACTAGACGCTGCTTCATTTGCTCTAAGCGATCGGAGAAGGACCTTACAAAAGCAACCAGGAAATAAATACGCACCTGGAGAAAGACTGCGGTGTGGCACACTGCCCCATAGCGTGCTTCAAGGTCTACCACACGAAGCCCAGCATTTAGGCACGAGACAGACCCTTGGAAGTAAAGGTATTAGAGATGTGAACCACTTCATGTAGATGTGTCTCAGATAACCGCTTTGACCCCACTGTGAAGTAATGCAGTGAAGCCGAACTTTAGTCCCCTTTTTACTTTAGTCTTCTTTTCTTTTGAAGTATTTTCAAAGCTTTCTCATATAATACATTTTTTGGCTTTTGCTTTTGGCCTTTGTATTACATATTAAATTTATAGGGCACCTAAAAATCGGTATTTTCAATTAGTTTTTTCAACATTTTGCTGCAGGCAAAGGTTACTCATGTTACTATTAAAGTCTTAGCGCGTTGGTCAATCTCATTTATCACTGTAATATTATGCAGGAAAATTTTGACATTTTTTCGTAAGAAAGAGGCAGAACTATTCCCCATCTTGCTTTATGTCAAAGCACATGTTCAGCAGGGGCATCGTCGGAGGGAATGCAGAATGTGTATCCGTCTCAGAAGAGCACCGTGACTCGTACTCACTTGACAACGAGTGAAATAGCAAATATAGCGTGAACACTGCGCAGCTCAGATGGGTTGAACGCACATTTTATCTCGAACGACCCGTGCTTTTTCTGACTGTTGAACACACACCGTCATATGACAAAACAATTTCACGCACACGGATATTCAGGTACTCAAGAGCAAACATGCGGGCACATTCATACACGCATACAAATGTACACGTTCACGCGCAGGAAACACACACACGCACACCCACGAGTACAATACCAAAGCAATCTTTCTTCTGCTGGAGGCGTATGATGCATGGATAGTCATAAAAGCATGTTTAGACTAACTCGATAACCAAGTCAAGGTGAAAAAGAACAAAGCCGACAAATTTGGTAGAATATCTTTTTTCTTATTTACTTGTTTCTATTTACGTTTCGCCCGCAATACAAGTTTCAATAACAAAAAGAAAAAAAGGAGGAACATCGAAACCGCTCGCAGGCTCAGTGGTCCAGTGTCATCTATTACAGCCACGAGACGCATAAGTAGCATGGCTGCCTGGTAAACAGGCTTAAAAAAAGTAGCGTTTCCATTAATGCATTAATTACCTTTTGTCGTCGCGGAGTGTGCCATATCGATCTTATTTCTTCCTATCACATAGCTACTTCCTCCCTGCTACAATAGCTTCCATTAACTCATTTTTTCTCTCCATTTATTTCTTTTTTTTCTTCACAAGCAGCGTTGTTTTCGGTACAGGACGCACCGGAAAAAAAAGTTGGTGTTTCTTTTTTTAGTTTCTAAAGTTCGTTGAGGCTCGTTAAAAATATTTTGCTGGAACTCAGTTTGTCATCAAGGAGAAAACAAATTTTCTTAAGTAGCATGTACATACAAGACAAAGGAACCAAGTATAATCGCGTTCGCCAAGTGCGCTTTTCGGCGTCTACAAAAGACAACAAGTTCGCTATATGGAGGATGTATCATCTATCATTTTTCGTTTTTTGCATCTCTTCGAAGCCTGTCATATCTTGTTTTCGTTGAACGTTGCCCATGCTGCTTTGCTTGCCTTCCGAGACACGAAGTACAACATTTAGGTGTTTCTCTTCTGTCAGTGCGTCATACGGCTCGTGGTTGGTCCCGAGGAATCATCCATCAGTCTGCCAAATGTTGGACGTTCAGCTTTTTGGACTGTCTCTCTTAATCCATCTTTTTGTAATAGTGGTAAAGACAAGAGAAAAAAAAAGTGTTTCGATTGATCGGCTTGAAACATTTTATGTATACCGGGCGCATTCACAGAGTGCGAAGCATTTTCGGGTTCCCATTCACGCTTAGCAATGTGAGTGCAGTCAATGAACCCTTCTGTAAAGTAGCGTGCACTTTGTTGCGGAGTGCACATTGTATGCTCGGAACCTCAAGGTAAACTGGTAGTATGTAAGCTGCTCTTTCGTCTGCTTCTATACTCCGTTCACCCTTAAGCGCGAGCTTGCTGGCTTCTGTAGTGCTTTAGTTGCGCCTGCCTGCGTGTTCACAGTTGTGTTAGCAAGGGCAGAAAGCTCGCGCTGAAGGCAGAGCTTCTAGTCTCAGCTTAAAGGGACCATGAAATGAATCTGAAATCGAATTTCATCCACCGGACGTCGTAAAAGGTGTAAAAAGAAACACAAAAGCACAAAAATAGGGAGCCAAAAAAAATTCTTTCATATAGAACTTTTAAAAGAAAACTGGACTCTTTTGCGCCTTCTTTCCTTCGAAAGCTCTCTGCCTTTTGACTGCTATGAATCCGCGGAACTGCAGCACGTCAGCCGAATCCACGTCGCCTATTGGGTAAGCGCCTACCTCATCAGCACCGCGATCATAAACAATAAATAGCCGGCAAATGTTTCCTAAAAGTTTTGTTAAATTGTATTCAGATCCACATTTTGAAGCATAATTAGAGATGTGTGGCGAAAATTGCCAAATTTGATAATGCTGAGAGCCAAGCGCCATCTATCGTGCGGTAAACGAAGCTAAGAGCCAGCTCCGGAGCAGTCCCAGGCTGTCCTTTTTGCGATCAAATCAGCATGGCCGACAGCGTCTCTTGGTCACCGTGGTCACGACGACCAGCGAACGTTTATTTTTTACGTGTTCTTCTCGAGCGTCCCGACTTCAAGCAGCAAGAAAAAAGGTACTTGAAACAGACCACGACGAACAAGAACGCTGGATCCGCAAACACCCGAGACAAGCTGAAACGGCAACGAAGTTTTGGCAGATAGGATAGGCCTAGCAGCCTTTCCGCAGCGTTGCTTCGACGGTACTTGGCCAAGACAGTGCCAACGACCGGCTGGCGTGCTGACTGAATGGAATATGCCCGCGCGACCCTTGTGGACCCTTCCCGTATTATAGTTTGATCGCTGACCTCAATTTGAGATTATGAGGTGAGGTCAATCTCTTCCCTTTGTCATTTCCTTGTTTTCCGAGGCAGTGTTGACGAACACTGTCGTAGAAAAGGGACTTTCGTCGATTCTATCTTCTTGTTTTGTGTGATATAGAGCTCGAATAAACGCCGTATGGATTACCTTCGTAACACGGTATGTACACTTTGTATGCCATTTTTATTCTGCCACGACTGCACGTCACTCTCGAGCTATAACAGTTCGTGGGAGCTACGTGCAATGCCGGTCCAACCTTCCTTTGCCGAGTGTCAAGTCAGTATCGAGTTGCAATCGTAAAATATCGGTCCCGAAGCGCTTACCAACAGCGTAAATACAGCACTTCCATCAAACGCGCGCGAACACTCCGAGTGTGAACAGGTATTTAAGTGGCTCTTGCTGACACTGTCGTAGTTCAAACGTATCTTTTTTAACGTCGGCTCGCTCTTGCATCTCCGAGGCAGCGAAAAAACGCCGCGGCAATTTGTTTCTATCTACGTCGCTTTGCAAACGACTGATTGACTTTTACCAACAATGACAGTTGGGTTGACTTCTGGAGTCCTCGACGGAAGACTCGCCGCACTTCCCAACAGGCATACCGGCGTATGGGACTAGTCCCATGCTGTCGCTGTAGCGAAAAATATCTCATTGAATTTCGCTCAGCTGCGATGTGTCCATGGCGATCGCGGCGATGAGGGGCGCCGATTCGGAAAATACGTCGGTAACATCAGCGCCATCAGCGCAGTAAAACCTACCGGCGCACCCCAACTCGCCGCCGCTGACGCTCCCATTCTACAGCCGAGAGAACTTCCGGTTCCTGTCCCAGCGTACGTCACGACCGTCAAAATTACGCCGCAACTTGTTTTGCGGTCAGTGGAGAGAAAGAAAAAGTCGATATTTCATTATTTTATTGTGTAGAAGTTAATGAACCGAGACGAAAACGGATGCCTGTTCGGCATTCAGTGAACGTTGAAGGTTTAATGTAAAAGTTATCTGGCAAAAGTAAAAAGGTCATTTCATGGTCCCTTTAAGGGTGAACGGAGTATAAAGACTATCTCACGCGGGGCGACTGACCGCTGCCGTGTCTCTGCTCGGGTGAACGAGCATGTGCAATTGCAAACTTTCCCAAGCTTCTGTGTTGTTGGCTGTTAATGACACAGAGCGCTCCCGGTAGCCTCCTGTCTAAACGCCATGTTTATTCTATATCCTCGAAACCCCCCGTCGTTCTCCTCTTCTTCTTAAGCAAAGCCTAACAGCACATCTCCCCCCTTTAAAACTGAAGTCTATTTACAGGTTTTACAACTCTTCCACTTCGTGTCGTGTACTCAGTCGATCCGATGTCTGGTGCTGCACTTTTATCGGTGTCTTCACTCCCAGGCACCGGTGTGAGAGCAGTCGATCCGATGTCTGGTGCTGCACTTTTATCGGTGTCTTCACTCCCAGGCATCGGTGTAAGATGAAAGCTGTTTCGGCGAAGAGTATCTGAATCGGTGTCCACTAAGTATGACCTTGGGTACTCCGTTGCAGATTGCACTGTTCCTCTTTTTCGCTGATCGGTAATCCAGACCACATCTCCTCTTCTCAATGGTTTGCGTTGTCTTACACCCCGTCGTCTGTCATAGTTGGCCTTTTGTTGATTTGTTCTTTTTCTTTCCCACCGTTGAAGTTCTTTGGTATTCACAAGCCTAGGTTCCAAAGAAGAGGAAACAGATGGAAGGGACGTTCTCAGCTTGCGACCCATTAGTAATTCGGCGGGACTATATCCATTTCCCAATGGTGTTGCACGGTAGGATTGCAGTGCGATGTAGCTGTCAGATGTCTTCTTGAGGCTTCTCTTAATAATTCTAACAGCAACTTCAACAAATCCATTGCTCTGTGGATATCTTGGACTGGACGTCCTGTGTTCAAAACCCCATTCCTGGGCGAACTGCTGAAATGCACTTCCAATAATTCGCTGGAACTGTGGTCCATTGTCGCTGAAGACAACTTCAGGCGTCCCATGTCTTGCAAAAATTGACTTTAGGTGTATTATTACACCGTTTGATGTCATAGTATTCAGAAGGGCAATTTCTGGATATCTCGAGTAATAGTCAGTTACTAGAAGATAGTTCTTTCCTGACAGGTAGAACAGATCCATTGCTACTTTCTGCCATGGACGCTCTGGAAAGTTGGATGGCATCAAAGGTTCATGTCGGTTGGACGCTTCCTTGATGCATTCTGGACATCTGCGTACCATATTTTCGATGGCTGTTGAAAGTCCTGGCCACCATACAGAGTCTTTGGCTCGAGCTCTGCACTTGGTGATTCCTTGATGACCCTGGTGGATCTTCAGCAGAATATCAGGACGCATGGACAGCGGTATGATGAGTCTTGATCCTTTCATGAGCAGTCCATCTTGAACGGCGATCTCTGATTGATGTTGCCAATACTCTTTGCAGCTGTTAGGGACTTCTTTTCGGCTGGGCCACCCTTTTTCGCTGTACCATGCCAACTGTTTGCATGTAGAGTCCGTGGCCTGCTTATCTTTGATTTCTTGTAGCCTCCTTTCTGTCGCGGGAAGGTCAGCTGTCACCCCCTTGACATATGCAGCCACCTCTTGCTCCAGATCTCTGTCCCCAGTTTCGCTTAGAGGCTGTCGGGACAGTGTGTCCGCCGCAATTAAAGACTTTCCTGGAATATGCTTCATCACATAGGAGAATCTCATCATCCTCATCTTCATTCTTTGAAGTCTAGGTGTGATGTCAGCTAGATTTTTAGACATGAAGATTGGCACAAGCGGCTTGTGGTCGGTTTCAATTTCAATGTGAAGGCCCGTGATGAAATCTTGAAACCTTTCACATGCCCAAACTACCGCTAGGCCTTCCTTCTCCACCTGTGCGTACCTTTTCTCCGTCTCTGTGAGTGTCCGTGACGCGTACGCCACAGGTTTGTAGGACCCGTCTTTTTGAATCTGCCGAAGCACAGCCCCCAAGCCATATGATGAAGCATCGGCTGAAATCACTGTCTTCTTTTTGGGTCGAACAGCATCAGCACGGGACTCGTGGTGAGTGCGTGCTTGAGCTGATCGAAGCTTCTCTGCTGTTCCGTAGCCCAAACCCATTGGTTCTTTGAGCTCAGAAGAGAATTGAGTGGGTAGGCGATATGTGACATGTTCGGTATGAACTTCGTCAAATAATTTACCATGCCCAGAAAACTTCTCAGTTCATGAACATTTGAGGGAGGCTTCATGTCAACGATAGCCTCGATTTTGGCGCTGTCTGGACGAATTCCTTCGCGGTCGATGATGTGACCCAGGAACTTCACTCTTTGTACGTTAAATTCGCACTTGTCCGGATTCAAAGTCATTCCTTTCGCCTGGAGACGTTCCAGAACCAGACGGAGTCTGTCATCATGCTCTTGTTGGGAGCTGGCATAAATGAGAACGTCGTCCATGTTGCATACAACACCTTCGAGACCGTTCAGAAACTGCGACATCTTCTTTTGGAAAAATTCTGGAGCCGATGATATTCCAAACGGTAGTCTCTTGAATTTGAACCTTCCGAAGGGTGTGATGAAAGTCGTTAGAGCTTGGGACTCCTCAGCAAGCTCAAATTGCCAAAACCCAGAATTGGCGTCGATCTTTGAAAAATAGCGTGCTCCGGTGAGCTGCCCGAAAACGTGTTCTCCTACAGGTAGTGGGTGAACTTCCCTTTCGACGAACTTGTTGAGGTCCGTTAGATCTACGCAAATGCGGACCTCTCCGTTGGGTTTTCTAACGATCACCATTCCAGAGCACCATTCAGTTGGCTCTTCAATTGGCTCGATTATTCCCATCTTTACCATTTCTTCGAGCTTCGTCTTGGTCTTGCCGAGAAGAGGAATGGCCACTCTTCGAGGTGTCATCATTGCGAAAGGTTCCGCGTCAGGTCTCAGTTTGATCTTGTACGGAATCTTGACGTGACCCAACCCAGAAAATAACTTCGGGTATTCTCTTTTTGGGTCGACAGTGCTTCTTCGCACGGCCCCAACTTGATCAAGGCGCTGTACGATGCCTAATCGTTCACTTGCATCTCTTGAGAGAAGTGGCTGTTCCAGGTCTTCTACGATGTAGATGTCGGTCATGAATGTTTTGTCCCTGTAGTAAAGGGTCTCGTTCATGACACCAAGAACTGTCAAGGATTTCTTACTTGGACCCTTGAGGACTTTCTTGGGATTCTGTAGGGAGACATCATTGAAGAGTTCTTTGTACATCTTCTTAGGAATCACTGTGACGTCGGCCCCCGTGTCGACTTTGAATGTTACGGAGACTTCTCGGACGTCAACCTTGACTGTCCATCGCTGTCCATCTGACGTGAACACGGTGCCAAGAAATGCCGTCTCAGACGTTGTTACCTCCCTCAGGGTGGTAGAGCTTCTGCAAACCCGTGCGTAGTGCCCCTGTCTTCTGCATTTGTTGCATGTTGCTTTTATCGCAGGGCACTTGTTCTTTTTATGTAGTTCATTGCCACATCTTGAACAGACTTTCTCGGATGTTGGTAAACTCGATCGAGAAGTTTTCTTTTCTCCATTTCTTTCCTTTCCTCCATGTTGACTTGCATCTTTTCTGAAGATTCTGTCAACGTTTTCTTCTGGGGACTTGTGGAGAGCAACTTGCTGTTTCTTGACAGCTTCTGACTGTCGAGCCAGATTTGTAGCCTTCTCGAGTGTCAATTCCGGATCTAGTTGCATTTTCTCCGACAGTTGTTGGTTGAGGACCCCGACGACAATGCGATCTCGAATCATCTCCTCGTGTAGGACGCTGAAGTCGCAAGTCTTGGCGAGGCTATGAAGTTCTGTTATAAATTCTTCAACGCCCTCGCCTTCCCGCTGACTTCTTTTGTGGAACTTCGCTCTCTCGTAGATGACGTTTCGTCGGACTACGAAGTGTCGCTCGAAAGCTGAAAGGACTTCTTCGTACTTCTCCATCTTTGCTGGAGGCAGGTTCAACGAGAGAAGGATATCGTCTGCTTTGTCGCCCATGAAGTATATTAGAGCGTTCACCTGCTCTGGCTCAGGTTTTGTGGCAAGGCCACTGATGATCCGAAAGCGTTCGAACCGGCGCTTCCAATGGGGCCAGTCATCGGGGTTTGAGAAATCCAATTCCGCAGGAGGTTGGCACTGGAATGAGTTGGCGTTGGCCATTGCTCACCGTTCCTCTCGGGTCCTGGGTTCTTGAACTTCTGACACCATGTGTTGTTGGCTGTTAATGACACAGAGCGCTCCCGGTAGCCTCCTGTCTAAACGCCATGTTTAT